>JAJJMC010003668.1:1979005-2028739 GCA_023531435.1 Papaver californicum | reverse complement strand
GGTCTTAAGTAGTTTGAATAAAGAATTTTTCAGATGATGTGCAATAAATGTAATGGGTTTTGAATTTGAAAGGTCGTATATGTTTTGAAGTTATATTGAACCTGTGAGAGGTAAAGGTGTTTTAGGCATAATATGCCTTGAGCCATTTACCATTGATGATTGTCCCTATAGTTTTTCAATTCATATTTACGATCTTGTAATACCCGCTTGGCATTGCCTTGGAGATTCCATAAGGCCCTTTCCATTTTGGAGAAGACATATCTTGTTGAATATGCTTAGATGTTTTAAGTACCAAATCCCCTACTTGAAAAACTCTTGGTTGTACTGCTTTGTCGTATTCCCTGGAGATTCTGCATTGATAAGTTTCCACATATTTTTCTACTCTGGCTCTTCTGGATTCAAATACATCTAAATCTGCTACTCAGGAGTTGGGTATTTCAGATTCGTCCCAATTTACCCCGCTTGCTGCTGCGATCCTGGATGATGGGACTTTAATTTCTGCAGGTAGGATTGCGTCAGCCCCGTATATAAGAGAATATGGTGAGGTCCCTGTAGAACTTCCTGGAGAAGTTTTGTATGCCCACAAGGCCATAGGCAATTGTTCGTGCCATGTTCTTGGGTGGTCATAAACACTATGAATTAGAAATCTGATGAGGGTCTTGTTGGTGCTTTCGTCTTGCTCATTCCCTTGGGGGTAGTATGGTGTGGAGACTAACTGTTTGATGCCATATCCCTCAAGTAGGTCTTGGACGTTTTTATTTGCGAATGAAGTACCATTGTCCGTTATGATGTGCTTTAGTATCCCGAATCTGCATATTATATGTTCCTTGATGAAGGCTGTTATGGTTGCTCCGATCGTGCTTCTAAGAGGCACAACTTCGAACCATTTGGTGAAGTACTCCTTGGTAGTGAGTATGCACTCATATTGTTCTGACGAGGATGGATTGAATTTACCAACGAGATCCAATCCCCAGCTGTAAAATGGCCAAGGGATGCTTACTGAGTGAAGAGGAAGGAACAATGTGTGGATGAGGTTACCGTGGATTTGACATTGGTGATATTTTTGAATGAATGAAGTTGCGTCGTCCTCCATGGTACGCCAATAATATTTCTTATGGACTTGGAGAAATAATTTTCTCTTTCCCTGGTGCTCCTCTTCGTGCATTTCTTTCAAGATGGTCTGAATATCTTCTTCCTCCAAGCATCGCAACAAATTTCTTATCGAGGTGTCAAGCTCGTCAAAAATATATTACGTACTTTCTTACACTAACTAGTAGAATAATCATAAGTAGGTTCGTTCCTGGGGGAGCGTTGAGTTAAAGTTGTCAATAAATTTCTGAAAATAAAAGTAATGCGAATCTACGAGAAAAAGTAAAAGAATACTATATGAGGATGAGAATGATTAAGGATTATTTCTCCACTAGTGAACATGAATATAAGCATAATCTTCTTCAAAATACGTTTACTAAAAACCCTAGACAAGTTATGAGTTCAACAAGTCCATTAGACTCCAAAATCATTTCGTAGAATAAGTTCTCTACTCGTTTCTAGGCAGCCGCTTTGAATAAGCTCTCTAGTGTAACTTTATTGACCGGTATGCTCTATGAGTCGGGGTGATCCTAAACACATGTTCATAAGTTTGACATGTTAACTTAGGTTTATATTTCATATATTAAAATCACAACATCCCATTGCAATGTTGATGTTTCGATACTTTTGATTAAATCGTCGTAACAATTACAGATTACGGATCAAGAATCTAGCTTTAGAATCGCAAACAACATATTCAATTGGACGTTTTAACATTCGCAAATAAGTCTTGGTCATAAGCTCGGCAAAATATAAACAATAAAACAATCTTAGAAAGAAAGATTAATTTGAATCATATCACATAGCTTCAAAATTATCCATAATCATGTAAATATTTAGCTACTGGAGTTCATGATAAAAGAAATAGTGTAAAGCTACAATGTAAAAACCAACTAAACCAAACCAGCTGCAGGTGGTATGGTGGAGTTTATGGTGTGTGGTAGTGGTTCTGCTTGTTGGCTTGTGGAATAGTGGTGCCGCTGCGAACTGTTGGTGTTGTAGCCATGGTATGATGGTAATCAAGGAGATGGAGCTGTGAATGATATGCTAATTATGTGGGTATGCAGATTGGTGATGGATGCACAGTGGATTGTTGGAGATGGTATGTTGGTGGTATGTAGTTTGGAGAGGATCTAAAGCTCCTCTTTTTTGGAGATGTGTGCAGCGTGATAGGGTCGGGGATGTGGCCTGTAGCTTCTCTTTTTATAGCTTTATGTTTCTTGTTTTGTGACCCAAGTTTCCTAATCCTTATCAAACTCTAAACAATAACCGCCTTCTTTACTGAATTTCCGGCCAAGATTTGTTGTCCATATTTCATACCACAACACCCTGACTTCTCGCTTTAAACTTTGTCCGATATCGTATCTAAATCAAACCCAACTTTCCTTCTTCGTCCCAACTTCTAAATCTCTGTCTAAATCTTTGTAAAACTGTTTCACAATTTGTATCCGTTCCGGGTAGTTCTCAAACTTAAAACTTGTCCTAACCATTAGCACACACCTACAAGAACCATATCTCCCAACTAAACAAAGCTAACACAGAGCTAGTATTTCATGCCTTTACACAAACAACTTATGTGTCTGAAACTGTTAAGCGAGAGAGAACCCTCTTTTATGTTGTATTAGGCCAAGTCCTATGCACCTCTCAAAATACCAAATTTGGTGGAAATCACCCACTATGCACCTAGCAAACCATCAAATTCACCTCTCAAATGCTCAACTTTGAGAGGATGCACTGCACGATATAGTCTTGGTCGAGCGATGAAGACTATGTCGCTTATCACTAATCTCATCCAACGGTCCTGGATGGAACTCCTATAAATACCCAATTTCAAGCTCAATTGTTCTCACACCTTCCCTACATCTCAATCTCTCATAAGCATTTGTGTTAATCTAAATCAAAACTCTCCTAATTTTAGTCTAAGACAAAACTCTGTCAGTTTTTTTCTGCATAAAATGATTCGCAAAATTCTCAAATGGACGCTCCTTCAAAAAAGGTTCGTGGTACAAGTTTTTCAATTGTCGAACATGAAAGCATTTGCATAAATTATGTTCGTCGCACACAAGATAGCGTCAATAGTTATTCTCAATCAGGCACCACCATGTGGGGCAACATATTTTAGGGATTCAAAGAGGAAACCATGAACGTCAATTCACGTGATCCAGAATCTTTGTGTACTCGCTTCGATAAAATGAGTAAAAAGTTGAATGAATATGTTGATCATGTCCAACAATATGCTCGTCATCCACCACCGAGTGGTAAATCACCATCGAATATGGAAAAAAAGGTGTCGGAGGGAATGACACATTAAAACTGGTAGAACATTTGAATTAGAAGGGTGTTATGATCTTGTAAAAGATTTTCCCAAATTTAGTTATGCTTTATTAGAAAATATGCAGCAAGTTCTTATAAGGTCACCATACGCTGGTGGTTCCTCTACACCAACATCTAGTCCCGGTTCACCAATGTCTTCACCGAGTGGCCCACCACCACTCCCTAATTTTGATCTTAATGCAGCTAATATCGAGAAAAGAAAAGGCTTAGGAAGATCAACAACAAGAGTAACTAGAAAAGCATCCCAAGAAGAAGGAGTCGCTGAAAATTTTAACATGTCCGAGTTTATGACTCACCAACGAACAGTTGAGAAACATAGATCTGTTGACCGGAAGGTCATGAACATGGAGTTGAAAAAAAGTCGTCTTTATCAAGAATATTTTACTAGCCAGTATGATAAGAATAAGCTTCTCTCTGTGGACACCTCATTAATGAATGAGGATTGAAACTTTTTATGGAAGATGGATTTGAAAAAGTTTAAAAGGAAGACATTAGAAGAACAATTGCAACCTCCAATCCCAGTTGATGAAGAAGAAGATGATGAATATGATTATGAAGATGATCTTGAGATTCATCCCCTTCATTAATGTAATAGTTAGTTATAAGTTAGTTAGTTTAATAATTAAGTTGTATTTTTTTAATCATTATTATTAAGGTATAATAGTTAGTTATTATTTAAAATAAAATAGCTAGTTAGTTCAATGAAGTTATCTTTTTTTTTTCATTACTTGAAATATGCATTACTTTAAGGAAGTGGAAACAATGCAAACAACTTAACAGTGCATAAAAATTAATAATTCAAGCGGGTAATGAGGAACTTCTTAAGGATGTGGAAACAAACTTCGTATGTAAAATTCTTTCCTTTTCATCTTCGCCATTCACTGAAAGATCTCGCACTAATCTCATTACCGATTCCCCCTAAGTCGATATCGACTGACAATACGAACTAAAGCTAAAAATTCAACCACTCGTCGCTTATTTTTTGAACCTTAAAAACAATTGAGGTACATTACGGTTATGATCGTTTCAGAAAAGTGGTAAAAATAGTTCGTTCACTGAGACTTGTGAAGATTCGTTTTAGACCTATTTTTGATTTAAACTAGAAAATAAATAAAATATTTTAACAATATTGGGAAGAACTGGAACTCAGGATTCCACCAAAATCGTTTCTGAATGATTTCTACAGTGACTCTTTAACAATTATAGCTCTTTTATTGACTCTGTTTCTTTGTCAAAAGTAGATTTCTAAAATATTAATTGTAAATCACAGGCATAGCGCATCAAAAGCTCTTAAGTCCCAGCATACACCATCAAACAAAATCACAACTAATTAAGAAAAATCATAAATCAATTAAAATCAATGCAAAAGTCGTTAAGAATCAAAAATAGTTACTATTCATTCATGAAATATGGCTTCCTCGATTGTCCCAGTGGTTGGGTTTAGCTCATCATGCTCAAAACACTCTCAAAAGATTGGTACATGGCTCAATAGTGCTTAAGAAGAAGAAAAGAAGCTAAAAATAATAAAACAGAAAATTTGCAACGTTTTCTTGGCATTACAGATTAACTGTTGCAATGGAGCTTGAAGATAAATGTTGCAAAACGAAGGTAAATGTTGCTGATGGGTTGAAGAAACCGTTACAGATGAAGGTTGCAAAGATGAAGATATCCGTTGCAGATGGCTTGAAGGAATCGTCGCCATATCCTTGTTCTTCACTAGCAGCAGAACTTTCTTTTTTTTCTCCTATTTTCTTCCCGAGCCTCTCCTGCTGATTTTTCTTCCTCCTCTTTGCTATTTATAGGTTCCACAAACCCTAACAACTCATCCTTAATCGATAAGGTCCCAAAAATCAATCCAAAACAAACTCAGATTCATGTAAATCCGATTCAGAGAAGGAAACTCTTTTCCAGGTAATAGATGGATTTTCAGTTTGTTTCACGACATTAAACTCTGGTAATTTACGTGTTTCTACCTCTAATGATTGTTGTTTCATGTTGATAAGGTTTAAACGCTTTAAAATCCCCCAAAAATCGATTTCAACCTAAATCAGGAACTCTTTACGTAAGAAGTTGGTTCCCGCCCTTTTTCGAATTTTTGAATAATGAAGAAGGGGTGCCCCTATCGAAAAGTTAGGTGCCTTTAAAAGTCATCCTGAGTGCCTTTGATAATTTTTCCGGGTGTCTTTAACAACATTTTGAGCCAATTTTTCCAAAAATGTTTATTTCCCAAAAATACCTACAAACACATAAAATAACAGAATAAGTATAAAATCGAGCATTAACAATATAGAGATTTGAGAACAATTTAGTCACAAAATTGTATCTATCAAATACCCCCAAACTTATTATTTGCTATTCCTCGAGCAAATCTAATCTAGAAATAAAATAAAAATCCTAACTCACTTTCGCAGGCATCACGATTGCACTTAGCTGTGCAACAAGCCTTTAAACCCATATGTGTCCCTATTAGACGATTTTTAGTCTCGTGAGGGTTTATAAGTGGTGTACCCAAAAAACCTTCTACTCCAAATCCTAGCTACCCATGAACGATTGAGGGTAAACACTAAACAAGCTATTTAGTTGGCATACTAAATTCTTCGTCTATGGGAATCATTACCCTATATGAGTCCAATTGTTATACATGAGTTTGCACTCAGCATACTAAATTCATATATAAGAAAACAAAGCTCTACTTAGATAGTCGTTCAACCACGATACTCAGAATCTATCAAAGTTTAATCACATGCAAATATTTAGAAGATTGATATGGAAATGATAAAGTTTGCGCATGTTGACTAAGGTGAACGGTGTTTCCCATATCTTTCTGAAGTTCAGTGCCAGGATGAATCCTAATGGATTGAGATACGCTCACACTGGTCTTACTCCTTATACTAATATCGACTCAGTTGGTATATACAAGGGTCCCAGCGATCGATTTATTAAAAATAAAACAATTATCTTTATATTATTAAATGTATTGACAACATGATTGAAACAAATGAATTCAAGCGCATGCTCCTTATCAGCATCTTACATGATAGTTCTCATGGATCTTGCGTTCCATGCTTGCTTAGGCGACGGAGACAGGGAGAACACACACGTATTTGATTTTTTAAAATCATAGTCTAAATAATCTCAAACACTCTACTCCATCCTGGCGTCGATAACACTTCGATATTGGTTCCCCACCAAATCACTTAGAGAAACACAAAAATAGCAAAAATAAAAACAGAAGGTGATATGGTCGAGATAGACTCCCAGATATGGTGAGGACTATCATGTTATTTCTAACACCTGAACTAGGTATCCTTTTATGAATAGACCATTTAGATGGGTACACCAATTCATATCGAAAAAGAGTTAAGTTTCCATCTACCTAGAATGGTTAGTGTCACCCTGAATTGTTCACAAGTTTTTAGACTTTGGAGTTTCATATTTCAACTTAAAAGTTTTTCCCTTACCTCCAAATTTAAATATAACATTGTCCTCGATGTTATAAGATGAATGATTAATAGCATGAACAAGGAGAATTTGTTACCAATCGAAGGAAAGGAGTTAAAGAAAGATATTACCATGTCGCATGAGTATGGGTTACCTCCCAAGAAGTGCTAAGTTTAAAGTCTTCAGCCAGACTAAGAAAGAATTAGTCACCTTATAAAATCATATAACAATAGCTGGAACAACTGTGGGTCATCTGAATCAAATAGTGTTATCACAAATAAAAGGAAACTACAACATGCCAAGAAAATTAACAAACTGGCACACCCTTATCTAGTTTTCAGTTTAAGACAACTGCATAAAAGGGTCTAAATAAAATATTTTCATGGGTTAGATTCCCTCATGGGCAGGATCAATAGGATCAGGTTGTAAAGTCTGGAGTAACTCAACTAAGAACTTAAAAGGACATAGTAATAACCTGACTAATTATGGATCCTCAAAGTCAATCAGATTTGACTCACACAGTTGACTACGCTGAAAGTGGTAGTCATTCTTAAGAAAATGTGTCAATTCTAATTCCCTAAATTAATTAAGCTTAGTCTCAAAACTGAGTAACTGACACATTTGAAATTCATACGTTCCCACAATTGGAAGAAAATTTTTTGGTGGGAAAACAAAGTCAATCTTGGTATTATTTCCTAGGTAAACCACGTCGACCATAGGATGGGTTTCTAACAACTGAATTTCTTTTTGGACATCAACATTCTCAAGGAATATAGTTTGAAGATGATCTTGTAAAATGGTAGAGGTGCATATGTCAAGTCCCAAGTTAGGGACCTTTATAAGAGTTAAAGGTAAAGCAGAAAGAGAACAATAGTCACCCCCAAACTTAGATTTTTCAGTGTCTTTAGATAGACTAGTCACAATTTCCTTAATTTCTAGATCGTCAGATTCCTGAAAATAGTCAATTGCTTCTTCTATGTTATAATCAGGTGGTGCATCCTCACTCATATTTAAAATCCCTACAAGTTCATCTTTGTTTTCTAAGACTCACTAGTAAAATGGGCTTATGTGACAGTTAAAAACTGCCACCAAAATATTTATGTGACAGTTTTGAAAAATAATTGCGCTGTCATTAAAGCCTTTGTTACGAAAGGGTCTATAAGAAACTGTTGCGGAATATAAGTATCAGTTTTTCATAAACCTGTCGTTGTTGACAACATACAATAACATTTTCTAAATAAAACTGTCATTAGTAACTTAATTTCTTTTACTAAGGTGACAGTTTGTCCATAACCCTGTCATTGTTACTACTTACCGTAACATTTTCTAAGCAAAACTGTCATTAAAAACTTCACTTCTTAAACTAAGATGACAGTTTTTTCATAAACCTCTCATTATTGACAAGTTACTGTAACATATTGTAAAGAAAAATGTCACCAGTAACTCAATTTCTTATACTAAAGTACCAGCTTCTTTATAAAACTGTCATTGTTGGCAAATATCAGCAACATTTTCTAAATAAAACTGTCATAGAACAGTCAACTTTGTAGAAAAATGTGACCGTTAATCCTATTATGTGACGCACTATTTGTTCAAATGATTATCATATCATGTTTCAGTTGGCGGTGACATGCTCAGTCAGATATTAATATCGAGATAATTATGGAAAGATATTTTAGCGTTTATTAAAATTGTCATTAAATTACTCAATAAACTGTTTAACAGATAGTATGGAACTAGTAAGTTCAAACAAAATAAGTTAACCAGAAGTGAATGTACTACATAATTCAAAAGACTTCATATGAAAGTAATCTTAGTACTAACTAAAATAAATTAACAGTGAAGTTGGAAACCACATCCATTTTTCAAAGTGTTGATCGAAATCTACTCCTGCCAATTCATGTCCCCGAAATTTACTCCTGCCAATTCATGTACCCTGGAATTGTAGGATAATCAGTCCGGTAGCCAATGAATATAGAAAATTCAAGGTCCCAAATCTCTGTGGAATGTTTGCACCAATAACTAAATAATGAAGTTCATGCCGTAGGCAAAACCAATGCAGGATAGCTTCAAAGAGAAATGGGGAAGTACCTGGCTCAATGCTTGAACGGAAAGTGCCTCCAAAATAAACTCATGCATATCTTTCAACAATCTCGATCTAAAAATGTGGATTTATTTATGCAAAACAGACAGGATATTTAGATAGAACGAGAAAATAAGCAACTAAAAAACATACTTCATTTCGTGTATACTCCCGACTCCGATCAAAAATATCTAAGTATCCTGACGCTTTTATCACTGCAGTAACATGAACCTGGTTCTTCTGGTTGATCTTATGACCAATCTTTAGCTACTGTGAGTTGTTAACCAGCAATAACAGAATGGGATAATCGGATAGATGTAGGAACCACGATCACCCACTGCATGTGTATGATTTACTGACTGATGGCTATTTCAAACAATTAGATCATGGAATGCTTTGCGTAAAACGAAGTCAAAGATATGGGTTGGTGTATAATTAAGATGAACGAGTTACAATTACTGACGCCAAATATCCTACAAATAAATAAAAATTACACGTTTTGATACACTTTTTGATAGAAATTAAACAAAATTTATTAGGTTAACATTCAAAATTGGAGTAAAAAATTTGACTTGTTAACCTAATAAAATTAGTGGTTTTCATGTTGTCCGTGTTCAATTATTATGTTAATTAGTGACTATATAAGTCAAAAGAAATAACAGTAAGAGCAAAAAACTGCCATGTGCCTGAGGCTTGAGCTATTCACTACTGAATTGTTCTTATCAGCACAGTTCCCTACGGAAAGATGATTAACGATAAATAGCCACTACATACCCAAATAAATACTACGCAGTCTACACTAGATAAAACCGATGTCCATTTGGTCAAGGGAATTTAATCTTAGTTTTCCTAGTTATCAGTTCCATGTTGAGATAAAAGAAGACCATCATTGCAGTAGAGCGGAGCACAAATTCATTTTTTATATGAAACTATTTGAGAAGAAATTATACCTTGTAGACGAGTCTGTAGACACCTTGTCAGTGAAATTCTTTATATACTTGTGCAACATTATCCCGAAGTCCAAGGTTTCCGAACTCTATAGATTCTTCATGCCGCAAATTGAATCTGATCACACCAAATATTAACGTCAATGATAGTTAATATCAGTGAAATTTGATCCATTACTGGAAATCTCCAATAAGCTCTCTAATACCAACATATAATTCAACATGAGGTATTTGATACTCCAACCATTAAGATTCTATATATCAGAACGAGCACAAACAATTTCTTATAGAACTTCAATCATATGGATACCAAGATGAATTCAACCAATTTTGCGGTGAGCTTCATGCAAATGATAAAGATCTATCCAAATTAAAAAGGAAGAGGTACCTAGTTGTACAAAAAAAAATGGCATAACTATCAATTGTTTGTCATGTATGCATCTGTAAATTCACAAAGAAGTTCTGTTAAAGCACACTTGTGGGTCATATATTACCACAGTTGCTTTTTAAAAAGTAATACAGAAAGAACGAATAAAATCACCTAAACCAAACCCTGGATACACAAACAAACTGAGATATTACGCAACGAACTGCAGACACTTTTGACATAACATATGGTATGCTAGTATAGGACAAACCAACCATTTTCCATCATATCCATGGATCTTTAGGTTGTTCTCTAAGTACTGGAACCTATCAACCTCCTGCAAGTGGGAATAAGGAATACAAAGTAAACAAATCTAAATATAAACCCATATTTTGAAGTATGAATGTTCAAGAAACATTTTATTGCAAGCAATTTATAACCAGGGAAATGCCATCCATTCAGATTCTAATACAATCTAATAATGACAACTGTGACAGAACTTGCAAGAAGCACAAGGTTAGAATCGGTAATGCATTAATCATTGAACACGGACAACATGAAAACCACTAATTTGTTAACTAAAACACACTCTAGTACTAGTACCAATTTCACCAATCACAAACCAAATTAAACCAACACTTTGAAATTTTGAACCAGCAAAGAAATACTTACAAATTACCTCAAGGCATCAAATACAAAGGTCACACACCAGGTGGATAACAAGCTAGAAATTCTGCAGCATCAAACGAAAAGACTCAACAACGATCTTGCTATTGTAAACTAGAGCTCCATAAAAGAAAGTAATAGATCTGGATAACAACCGTAAATAGAAAAAGCAAGATAAACCCAAATTGGAAACTAGGGATTTCACTAAAAAAATTCGAAAACTTATACCTTGTAAGAAATCACATTTTCTTAATCTTCGGGACCACCATTAAAAACCCAATCGACAAACTCAGGACCATAATTTTTACTGAGTGAAGAAATAGAGGGATTCATGTAGTTTCTAATGGAGATAAAAGAAAGCTTTAGAACTCAATTTTTGTACACAAGAACAAATTGGAAAAAAATTCAAAGCAAGAGCGGTAGATAATCATTGATCGAGAGACAAGGAATATAGGTTTAGTAATTCCATTGTCTTGTAGTATCAAAAAGAAAATAAGGCTCACTTGAAACTAGATAATGAAAGCAAGGGGTGAAGACCTCTTCGTAGAAATGTATGTAGTTGCATCCGGGAAAGTGAACTCCTGAAGCAAAGCACCCATATAATAAGATAGGTATAAATCTAAACTACTGCATACAACTGAACATGATACAGTAAGTAAACAAGGAAAAAAACCGAACATCCTGTATCCGGTTACAAGTAATTTTCTGCCTTCTTAGAATGGAAGGAAGAAAATTTGATGATAAATAAAGCATCCCAGGGATTCAACTATATTTTCATTCCCTGGGTAATAGTAACAACAAACTAATCTATTGTTTGTCCATCGAAATAATGATCAAATGAACTGGAAGCTCAAGTGAGCAATGAACTGCTATGAACTTGAGGTAGAAAATAATATTGGATCTCAACAGAGCTTAAGTATAACTGAACAAACAACCGAACATCATTATGCCAAATATCAGTATCTCCCATCTTCTCAGATTTTAGGCCTAGAAATTGACAATATACGTTCACTAGAGATGAGAGACAGAAAACTTAACTGCATTGGAAGGCTTCAAATGATTAGATTTTAAAATAATATGATAAGCGAGGTCCCATTTAAAAAAAGCAACCTTTAACTCTTTAAGTAGGCAAGACGGCTTAACAGATGGAGATGTAGTCAAGTAACTAAAACTCCTGGAAATCCAAAAAACAAATAAATAATATGCAAGTCAACAAGGGAAGATCAGTAAAAGCAAGATTCTATATTTTCTCAACAATTGGCATTCTGTTTAGTAATCCACATTAACTGCAAAAGAATTAAAAGTTATATATCTTCCAGAATGAAGTTGTTCATGCAAAATAAAGAAATCAATTATGACTACTCTTACTTGTATAAGAAGACTAAATACTGCAATAAAATGATGACCTCTTTTCTTCATACAATATGACAGATCCATAAAGATCAATCCTGACTCTACAATTCCTTGTTAACCAAATAGAATGTTTTAGACATGCTATATATATATATAACACAACTGATTCAACTGACAAAAACATTTTCTTACATAAAAACCGCAGTATGTATGTTTACCGAGAATAAAACTGTTAGGATCTGAAATTTTTCTTAAAGAACCTATGAAGAAAAATCTTGATGATGTGTAATTAAGCTTAGTAGAGTTAATGGAATGGCACCCAAGAGTACATAATAGTAGCAGTAGAGTACTAACATTGGTATCTCTTATTTACCTTGGATTGAACAAAGAACCACGAAGACCATAACAATGTACTGGCAATGAAAGTCATTGTCCGATAGTCCAACGTTCAGTTCTGCTATTTTGATACCTCCAATTTATATGACATGTTGTAGTGTGATGAATTGTCGGTGTGGCTCCTGGATCAGAAAAGTCTGTTAATGGCATTCTTCTGTAAAGGGTGAATACCATCGATGTTTTTACAGTAACAGCTGTACCTAAAACCATTGCGCTACCACTCATACTTCTCGTATCCACAGTTGCTAACCTGATTTTTAAACAAGAATAGAGGGGTTTTAGTATCACTACTTAGTTTCAGTCACTAAAAACATATACTGAATAAAAGGAAATGAATATGCTAATAAGTAAAGCTCAGCCACATATAAGTTCTATCAGATCCATCTTTTCTAACTAATTTATACATCTTATAAAAATGAACAATGGCATGACAAAGTCTTTGTGATATTGGACACCTTTGCTAAAAATTATAAGCTGAATAGTTTATGGGGTTTAAACATGAAATTTATCTGAAAGTACCAAACTCATTGTGATATACAGAGACCATTACAAGACCGTTACAGTCTTCAAATCTAATAGGTGGTTCACAAAACTCAGAGGAGAACTAGTGATCTTTTCGGCAAAAATAACCTCTACGAAGAATATTCAACTATGAACAACAAATTAACAATTAGGGGAATAAGGATAACAATATAAGAGAGATAATCACCATAAAACGTTGATAGAGAAGAAAACACCTTCCAAAATCCAAGGACATGGAAATCGAACCAAAGCCTTTTCCTCTTCTGTAGTTGCGCAGACTCATGCATAACTAATCTCTTGTTCCTTATCAAGCTCCTTGAAAAGAACTCCCATAACCAGAGTCATACTATAAAACAAGTCACACTACTCACCAAATAGAACTAAAACCTTAGTCCAAAAACATGAAAACCATGAATTTGTTTACCTTCACACTTTCCAATTTCACTTATCATAACCAAATCACACTAACACTCTAAAATTTGTACCAGCAAAGAAAAATTTACAAATTTCCTTGAGTAATCAAATACAAAGGTCCACACCCGGTGAAGTCGTACAATATCAAAAAGACTCAGCAATGATCTTTCTATCCAAAACTAGGGCTTCGTACAAAAGAGAAAAATATCTGGAAAATAAAATCTAAATAGAGAAAGTAAGATAACCCCGAATCATAAACTAGGGATTTCACGAAAAATACTGAAAACTTATACCTTGTAGTTGTACCGAATCACACATTTTAGAAATCTTCGCGACCACCATCAACTCAAGTCATAATTTTTCCTAAGAAAAGAAATCGAGAGATTCATGTGGTTTTCGTATGAAGATAGAGAGAGAAAGCTATAAAGCTCTATTTTTGTACACAAAGAAAAAAATAAAAAATTTTCAGAGCAAGCGAGAAAGATAGTTGAATGATCGCTAGATAAGGATTGAAGCAAGAGATGAAACCCTAGATTGAAGTAAAAATGATTTGCTAAGAAAAAGAAGCTACTTAAAAAGGTAATAAGAAGCAACTCTCAGGTAAGTGCCGCACTATATTAGGTTCGTAGATCTAACGCCTTGTGATTAAAATAGGATTGCAAGAGCATTCATATTCAAAGCTTTTTATAAGGGCTTTGGAAGAATCCCTATTGGTAGAGCGACCTATTTATTGGAGAGCCAATTACACGTGGAGAGCAAAAGCCGCCCAGCGAGCAACCAAGTTCTATGATAAGTAAAGCAGTTCTTATCGGCGTTAGAGCCAAGTAGAAATCCAGATCATTTAAATTGTACGAACCGTAACGGAGGTAGCTATCTGATGCAGCGTAAAAAGTAGAATGAAGCTTATCCGTGAATTGTATTCATTCGAAAGAAGTTGTCCGCTTAGTCTAATTGTAAATAGCGTAAATAAGTAAGATCCAAATGGTGATGACATAAGCGGAGAGAGGAGAGCAATGAAAGTTTGGTGTGTCGGATATGGACCGTCAAGGAAGTAGGCGCCTGGGCCGGGAACAAAGCGTTGGTTGATAGTGTCACAGGGCTGAGCTTCGTAGGCTTCGTGTATATGAGGGAATTTCCTGCAAAACTTCGCTGTAACCGTGTCTTTTTTTGAGGGCTTTACAGCTTGTTGCTAAGCTATCTGCTTGTGATTTCAACCTCCGAGGTTATTTTTTTAAGGTCGCGCAGAAATCAAAGGTAGGATTTCAGCTTCCAAGTTGAAGTACTCTAATTCGACCCGTGACCAGCAGATATTAGCTAGTAGGGGCTCCTTCCCCTTCTTGCTAATCATCTCGATCAATTCATCCTTTCAATTGATACACGCCTAAAGAATGAATCCAGGGAATGCAACCAAAGGAGAGCAATTCCGCACGTACTCGCATTCTTCTTTCCGGATTCTTCCAGGGACAACCGTGAAATCAAGAGAGAGGTCTGTCTCCGACATGGGCTCGGTGAAATTGAATTCTCCGTGAAGATGCGGAGTACCAACGGCTAGACGGTAAGACCCCGTGCACCTTGACTATAGCTTCGCAGTGACAACCTTGATCGAATGTGTAGAATAGGTGGGAGGTTTAACCAATCCTGAAAGACCACTCTTTCGTCTAAGGGTGCCTAACCGCCGCACCGAGAATTCGGAGATGGGCGGGACACTGTGAGGTGGGTAGTTTATCTGGGGCGGACTTATTAGGAGCATCCCGAAAACGTCCGGGTCGAAATATGGCTTTTAAATTAAGTTCCGAATTTGTGGATGCTGCCAAAGGGAGTGGCGATGCCATACGCAAAAAGGAAGAGACTCATAGAATGGCAGAGGAAAATAGAGCTTTTGCACATTTTCGTTAATCCCTGACCAGGCCAAAAAGCGCTACTTTCACCCCCTACCTTCTGTTCAAAGACCCCGGTTATAAAAGGCAGTTTGTGACTGTCGATCTATATCTCGTTACGACGAACACGGTTCCAGTAAGGTCACCTCTTAAAGAGGACAGGTGCACATCTGACTGAATCAATTCCCTGAAAGGATCGCCACCCTATTAGATTCTCTATTCAACATCTTTTTATGTCATGGTTAGGACGAAGGAGGAAGCTTATGATGAAAGACCTTTTTATCACTCTACGAGAGTAAACCTCTTTCTTATCTTTTGTCCCATGGAATATATGCGGTAAAAAGAGAGAAAAGAAAACTAAGTAAGTTGGTCCCTCGGTTCTATTTTCCCCTCTTTTATCTTATGTTGTAAAAGCTTGGTTGAAATGAGATCTTGCGATAGAAATTCATCTCCGAAGAATAGAAGATCTCAATGGAAGAAAGAAACTTTCAAAAAATAACGGGCCTTGTGCAGTAAACCCCCTTCGGGCGGTCGTCCGTCGTCGTAAAGTAGTCCCAGCGAAGCTTTCGGGAAGAGGGGTAGTCTTGTGCGTAAGCATAGCATTTCTGGTCGAACCCAGTTAAATTGAGCGTCGAAAAAAGGTAGTTTAATTGCTTACTTGCTAGATTCAGGTCCGAAGGAACTGTCTTTTATAAAAAAAAGAAGGAGAATGAAAGCTACTTTCTTGTTCGGAAAGGAAGAGACTCGACTGAATGGAAGAGGATCTAGCCAAAACCCAATAGCGAGAAAAGGGACTCCTACTTTGGCTAATCGAGATGAAGGGGTCTCGTATCCTTGTCCTGTCGGAGCCTGTTTACGGGGCTTTTAAATAGGAAAATAGCGCATCTCTGCTCGTTTAACACATGAAAGGAAATCTTTGTTTCAGCAAACCAAGGAAGCCTACTCTGAAACAACGAGATTAAAGGGGCCAGAGTCTTTTGTCCAATGCCTCATTTATGAGGATGAATAGATCCATAATATGTTCAGCTGCTCGGCCAGAAAGTAGCGTCCCGGCTAGACCGAATAGAAGTAGGTAATGGAAAAACAAGTCTAAAAACAGATCCTAGACGACGTAATCCTTCTGTTCGGTCAGTTTAAGAACAAAGATAACTGGAGAATAAACTAAGATCCTTCGATAAAGCAAAAGCGTAGGAAATTAAATTAAAATAGAGTAATTAGCAGGAGACATAAGCGCTTACTTGGCTTTCATAATAGCATAGGCTCATATTTAGCCCTTCCAATTATCTGCTCTTGTATGCAAGCAAGCTCTACTTTAACAGGTTCAAGATGTGTAGAAAACTCCATTCTCACTAGAAATGTTGGTCGATGAACCGCCTCTCTTGCTTTAGCGGGCTATCTGAACTTCGCGACTACGAAAGTGTCTTCCTTCTCGGTCTTACCTACAGGATGACACAGAAAATACAGGATCCTTCATCCTATTCCCAGGTGGAACGCTGCAATTCTTCACAACAAAAAGAAACTTACATAGCAAAGGAACATTGGCCCCTCCCAGCAACTCCAGGAAGAGAATGCCTAGACTAATATTTGCTTTTATTATGCAGCATCTCCCTCCTAAGACTCTGCAGCATCCGGAACCTGCTTCTACTTCATCATGCCAGATGATCCACCTATAGGAAACAGAACGATGCAACTCTGATTTGCTAGTACTGCAGTTCTGAGGCTTCTCAGGTCTATAACCGTTCCAAAGCTAGCAAGCTATGTTTCAAGGTATACTCTTCTCGAAGTTCCAACAGATGTTACTGGGCCTAGATCCTCAGTAGGAGAAATTGGCTCAGTTGATAGTTGGGAATCCGTTTCATCAAGCAGAACTGGGTCAGCCCGATATATTTTCGGTGCCATCGATCGTTCTACTGACTGAATGCATTAGTATTGGTTGGTGTGACTTTATCATACAAAGGATTGTGGCAAGCAAGAGAAACTAAAGTGAGTTTTAGGGTGCAGCGTGAAGGCCCCCTCGAATGTACCTTGAGTTGACGTCACTGGGACATCTACCGCGAGGATCTGCTTAAGCAAGTCTTCTCCCAAAGGCAGCTGTTCATTAACTCCTTTCTATTCTCTTTTGTCTATGGCTCCTCTTGCTATTGCAGGCTCAGGTGAACTTCTGTTTTTTCATGAACCAACGAGTTCAGTCGTGTTACGTCACGAGTCTACAAGCCTGCGCAGGTCCTCTCTGATCAACTAGTGAGGCCTCTATAGCAGCCTGTTGAGATCTGCCGTGGCTTTCCTTGTTGCTGATCGTGGCTCCCATCGTGAGACCCACAAGCTTCTTTCTTATCATATCTAACGTGATGCCACAATCAAATGGGCCAATTTGCTAGTCTCACGGATTGATAAAGAAACTTATAAAAAGCGGAATAGGTGCTCTGACAGCAGTTTACTTAAATTGGCTGTGATCTTAGAAGATGTTCTTTAGTTGATGCGTAGAAACCTTTTGCATAGGATTTTGTCTATCTCGGTCGGAGCGCCCACTACTACCTTTTCTAACTACCACGGGGCAGGGGTTGTAATTCCCCTTCGTTGGCAGAGCAATTTACTTCATCGCATCCAAGTTCTAAAGGAAGGGACCCTTCAATAGGAGTTTTCAGAAGCTTCTGAACCAACAGATTCTTTCAATAGGGGAACCTTTCCAGATAGGTCAGCAAAGCTATTTCCTCAAAAGGGAAGCCCGCTGGTCGAGTCCATAAATGGCCTCTCCTTTCAGTCGAGTGACTTCATCCCTCTCGCATACGCTCGAGTCTCTTTGAGCCTCTCCCTCTCCTATGGTCGAGTGAGTCCCTACCTATGGTCGAGCTACTTCGTTACTGAAAAGGTAGTTCTCGTGCAGAAGGCCACTAAAAGGCTCTAAGATCTTAAGATTACCTCCATTCTAATCTCCCGAATGAAAATCTCATGCTTGCTCTATTCTTGGCCTCTCAGTGAAATCCAATATCCCGTAGGGCTCAGAGCAAGGGGATTGCGCTCTCTGCTAGCCTACATGGGCAGCATAGCGAGTAAGGTAGTTTAATATGATGATGGAATTGCCTACGGTAACATCTTAAGCTTCTAAACAATTTAACTATCTAAATAGCTCCCCTATCTAAAGAGTGATGGTGGTTTCACGACCAAGGGAAGAATAATATAATCTTGAGAATCGGCATCTGCCGTTGAGGTTTTTTAGCCTTTTCAAGAGGGTAGCAGAAACAACACCGCGAAGCTGCACCAATTGCATGAGTGGAAGACTTTCCCCGGAGCAGCAAAGCGGGAAAGGGGCCTAATGTCTCAACATCATATAACTTTTGTAGCTTAACAAGTCGCTGAGTTGCTTGCACCTTCCTCCTAAGGCCGATTCAGAAGTGGGAATAGCGGAATAGCCAATTACACCGGCGTTGGTCTAAATTTAGATGGTCCCGTTACTCACTTGTTCTTCCTTTTTTTTTTAGTGGACTGCTATCTCAGTTCAGTTGTTGATGAACCCCAAAAAGTAAGATTAAGATAAGTAAACTCATTCTTAATTTCGCCTCTGTTTTTATTGGGCGGGCAATCCCGCTTCTACTTTATTGAATTGCTTAGACCCCCTCGTATTCGGTAGCAGCTGTTTTGGCTTGATCTTTGTGCTTTGTGAACCTCTATTCAATATAAGTAATTTTTTTGTTTGATCTGTGCCATTCGGAAATGGATTCAAGCCCATCACTTAGGGACCTTCGTCCTGGTGCTCTGCCATTGAACTACCCTAGATAAAAGTCTTCGGTTTCGTTCTGTTCTGCTGTTGTGAGACACACGGGTGCATGACCAGCCTAATATATAATATAACATTTCTTACCGATCCTTATGGTATAGGCCTAACGTTGAAGTAGCGCTCGTCCAATCTTCTCGGATAGATTTAGAAGACTCATCACATCCTGGGGTTGAAGAAGGTCCCAAGGGTTCGGTTGTTCGCCGATTCAAGTGGTACGTGAGTTGGGTTTAGTATAGACCTGAAAGCAGCCCCTACATAGGTTACTGATTTTCCCTCTTCTCGCTAGACTGAACTTGTGTATGCCGTTGGCTCAGCAAGAGACGAGCAGTTCAAAAATAAAGAAGCCTAAATGTAGGATCGAGAAATCAAACTTCTTGAGCACTTAGTAGCACTGACGCGCGTTACGTCACTCGGCTCCTAGGCTCACTTCGGTTTACAAAGGTGACTTGAAAATCAGGCGCATGTCTCAGCAACACAAAACGAGGGTTTCGCTCGTTATAGGACTTAACCAAACATCTCACGACACGAGCTGACGACAGCCATGCAGCACCTGTATGAAAGTCAGTACCATCCCATTAAGGACGGTCTAGTTCATATGTCAAGGGTTGGTAAGGTTTTGCGCGTTGTATCGAATTAAACCACATGCTCCACCGCTTGTGCAGGCCCCCGTCAATTCCTTTGAGTTTCGGTCTTGCGACCGTACTCCCCAGGCGGAGTGTTTCACGCGTTAGCTGGGCCCCTGATTTGCACCAAGGGCGAAAAACCATGAGAAGTGAGTGATGAGATCTGCTTGTATAAAAAAACTGAGAGGAGGAAGAGTCGAGACTAGAGAAGGTTAGAAACGAAATTACTTGCTTTTTGAAACTGATTTTAGCCTAGAGAGGCCCACTAACAATTCAGACCCACTAGGCCATTAATCGTACATAGATAATGACTACTCAAACTAACAACATCGTGGGTTTGAGTTGTTATATGGTAGTAGTAGTTTTGGATCAGAACTGTCACTATAAATGGAAGTGGCGGTAATTACAAGAACAGTTATCTTAAACTATACACTCCGATAACACTTTTAATATGGAAGAGTTGCAACAACTTAAGATAGTAACAATTTATAACTGTTGTTATACATCAATGTACACTATCATTTTTCTATAAAAATTGTCATCGTATAGTTATTCAGTAACAGTTAAAAAACTGTCGTGATTGTATACCACTATTGGTGTGAGTTTTGGTAAGAAACTGTCTCTTATATCTCAAAGCTTATTCTTTTGAGACAGTTAATTCGTGAACTGTCATGGTTTTGGATTTTGAACTGTCACCAAAGCCCATATTTGTACTAGTGACTATTGTTTCTAAATCATTGGAATCTAAAACAGTATTCTCAGGATAACCCATTCCTCTAAACCATTATCGACTTCAAAACAAGAAAATTCTACATCATCTAAAACAATGGTATCTTTAGTAAAATCCTCTTCCTTTTGAATAGGTGAATAATCATTAAAATTATTTGGATTTGAACCAAAAATAACATTATCATCATGAAGCACAATTGGAGTGATAATTTCTTGATCACTCTGCTTGTATATTTCAAGTTCTTCATCAATACTATCCTCATCATCATAATAATATGAAGATGTTTGAACCTTGTCTAAATAAGTAGTGTTATTAATTTTATCCTCGTCCTTTTGACTAGGTGAACAATTATCAAGGCTAGCACTATATTGGAAATTAAGATTATTTTGAGCAATAGTATTCTTTGCAAGACTTTCATTCACACTTAATGCAAATCTATTTGTATTCTCAGTCAACTGCTTGAGGGATTCTTCTAGAGAAAGAGTTGGAATACTAATTCCCCCCCCCCCCCCCAACGTAATACAAACCTATTTGTATTCTCAGTCAACTTATTGAGGGAATCCTCTAGAGAAACAAATGGATCATAAGGAGTACTAAATCACAACTGCTCGTGTGATTCTTCTAGAGAAAGAGTTGCATTACTATTTGTTCCTCTCACACTTAATTCAAACCTATGTGTCATCTCAGATATCTTCTTGAGTGATTCTTCTAGAGGCATAATAGGTTCATGATGAGTACTATATCGTACATGCTTTAGGGCATCTTTCAAAGACAAAGAACTCGAACTTTTCTCATTTTCATGTTCATATGACGGGTGTGTATATGAATAGTAATTGGGATCACCCTGGTATGAGAAATAACCTCCAAAAGGTTGATGGTGGTCCCTACTACTATCCTCACCATGTTGATAGTACGAAATGTCTATTTTGAAATTTAGTCGTATATTCATTGTATTGGTCCTCATAATACCAGTTCGACATTTTCTGACAAAAACTTCCTAATGCATTTATAAAAAATCTAAGAAAATAAATCCTAACATGAAGGGGGTTCTAAACATACACAAACAAGGCCGACTCAACCAAATAAAACCTACTGAATCTAGCAAACAAAAAGCATGATGGATCCAATTAGATTGTTTCTAGACCAACTTTAATTCTTCCAAAAGGCAACTAGTTATAGTTTTAACAAATCTCTTAGAAAGATCCGAATTAGATTAAGTCGAATAGAAACAGGACAAGCTCTAAGGAGCTTTGCTAACCCTGCCTCTTTGGAAACGTTTCCTTGGGTTACAAGGCGGCTCGAATCTACTTAAAATAATATTGTTCCTTTGAATGATTTTCCAATAAGCTCTTTACCCTATCGGTCTCTTTCTAATCAAATTTTAAGGCTTAGGTTCACGTTTGGTAACGTGTTCCTAAAGCGGGCAAGAAGGAAACGGTGATGAAATCCGAGTCCTTAGCTTGTATGTCCAGTCCTTGCCCTTTACTAGAAAAGTGAATTCGTATTCAGGTCCTCAGCATATATGCATTACAAAGGAGTCCATAAAACCCATTGACATGGGATTCGTGGGTGGTTAAAGTCTTACCTCCCGTTCCAGACGGGCGATGAACCGTTGAAGTCGACTCAGGCCACCGACTCCTATGTCAGTGTATGAACCCGAGGGGCTGAGACAATATCGTAATTGTTTTCCTTCCCTGTTGCAGTTTATATTCAATAATACCCTTCTATAGGGCTTAAAAAATATCAATGTCCAAAAGTCCAAAGGAAATAAAGTCCAAAGAAAAAGTCCAAAAAGAAAAGAAAAAATTACAAAAATAATAAAAGATTTCCTAATACAATTTTCTAAAAATAAATAAAACCCTAAAAATTAAATAAAATTAAAATTAACTAAAATAAATTTGTATTCTTTTTCCGTTCTTTTCGATTCATCTTTGACTCCAAGTCTTTAATCAATCAATATAATCTTTGGCTCCAATTTCTTTTTGATCCAAAACCTGTAATACAAAGAAAAATACCCAAAAACGTAAAATAGAACAAATAAAAAAAATCTAACTAAACTAACTAACCTAAAAACAAATCTAAAAACAAGTCCACGACAGCGGCGCCAAAAACTTGATCGTTTCAGAAAAATGGTAAAAATAGTTCGTTCGCTGAGACTTGTGAAGATTCTTTTTAGACCTAATTTTGATTTAAACTAGAAAATAAGTAAAAGATTTTAACAATATTGGGAAGAACTGGAACTCTGGATTCCACCAAAATCACTTCTCAATGATTTCTACAATGACTCTTTAACAATTATAGCTCTTTTATTGACTCGGTTTCTTTGCCAAAAGTAGATTTCTAAAATATTAATTATAAATCACAAGCATGGCGCATCAAAATCTCTTAAGTCCCAGCATACACCATAAAAAAAATCACAACTAATTAAGAAAAATCATAAATCAATTAAAAATCAATTCAAAATTCATTAAGAATCAAAAATAGTTATCATTCATTCATGAAATATGGCTTCCTCCATTGTCCCAGTGGTTGGGTTTAGCTCATCATGCTCAAAACACTCTCAAAAGATTGGTACATGGCTCAAAAGTGCTTGAGAAGAAGAAAAGAAGCTAAAAATAATAAAAAAGGAAATCTGCAACGTTTTCTAGGCGTTACAGATTAAATGTTGCAATGGAGCTTGAAGATAAATGTTGCAAAGCGAAGATAAATGTTGTTGATGGGTTGAAAAAACCATTGCAGTTGAAGATAAACATTATAAAGACAAAGATATTCGTTGCAGATGGGTTGAAGGAATCGTCGTTGTATCCTTGTTCTTCACTAGCAGCAGAACTTTCTTCTTTTTTTTTCTCATGTTTTCTTCCCAAGCCTCCCCTGTTGATTTTACTTCCTCCTCTTTGCTATTTATAGGTTCTACAAACTCTAACAATTCATCCTTAATCGATAAGGACCCAAAAACTAATCCAAAACAAACTCAGATTCATGTAAATCCGAGTCAGAGAAGGAAACTTTTTTCTGGCTAATAGATGGATTTTTCAGCTTGTTTCATGGTTTTAAACTCTAACAACGTGTTTCATCCTCTAATGATTGTTGTTTCATGTTGAAAGGTTTAAACTCTTTAAAATCCCCCAAAAATCGATTTCAACCTAAATCAGGAATTCTTCACATAAGAAGTTGGTTCCCGCCCTTTTTCGAATTTTTGAATAATGAAGAAGGAGTGCCCCTATCAAAAAGTTGGGTGCCTTTAACAATCATCCTGGGTGATTTTAGTATTTTTTTTGGGTGCCTTTAACAACTTTTTGAGACAATTTTTCCACAAATGTTTATTTCCCAAAAATACCTACAAACACATAAAATAACACAATAAGTATAAATCGAGCACTAACAATATAGATATTTGAGAATAATTTAGACATGAAATTATGTCTATCAGGTTATAAGGGTTACCGGTGTCAACGCAAAAGTTATCATGAATTGTTCCCCAATACAAAAGCTAGGAATACCATTTTATCGTCGTTCTGCACCTCTGGCCGGATAGTACACTATATAGTTTCTGCAAAGTGATAAATCTTCTTCCCGAGTGAACTTAGCTTGAGCCATATGTGAGGAAGTCAGAGAAATAAATAGAGAGTATGTATCGAAGTTTTATGGGAGGTGTGATTTATCTTTGGGAGGTTTAGAGATATATATGAGGAGATGAGTTGAGAGCAACGGATATATTTTCCCAACGTCATTAAAGTAAATATTACTCAGAAAATTAAAACTTGTAATAAATTACTTGAAAGTAAAAAATAGTACATAACATAAAAAAAAAATTAAAAATGAAACTTGTAAATAAACTACTACCTGAAACTAGTACATACATCTGCCCGTTATGTTAAACTCGGCCCAAAGATTTCGCAGTCAGATCTTGTTTAACCTGTCGTACAAAGTAGCGTCTTGAATGTGATTTTCCATTTCATTATAGTTCCTTGCATCTCCCCCATGCAAGGGTATAACCTCAGGCCTCAAATCTTCATCAGGGTGGTTAGTCCAACTCTTATCACGCCGGGTTTCTTGGATGACCATGTTATGCAGAATGATGCACGTAAGCATAGTCTTCTGCATTTTACGAATAGCTAAACCACGGTAAGGTCAACAAACTATAGCAAACTTTCGCTTAAGAATTCCAAAAGCCCGTTCCACATCCTTTTTCAAAGCCATCTGCTTCGTGTTAAAATACCTAATTGTGCGACCATTATCGCCCCGGGGGGGGGGGGGTATGCTTGAACTAAGGTAGACCATCTAGGATAGATTCCATCCGCTAGATAATACCCGTGAGAGTATTGGTGCCCATTGATATGGAACCTTATATCGGGAGCAATTCCATACTTGAGGTCTTCAAACAGAGACGACTTGTGCAGAACACTTATGTCATTTTATGAACCCGACAGACCAAAGAAAGCATGTCATATCCATCAATCATAAGAAGCGGAAACTTCCAAAATAACAGCTGGTTTTGGATAATGAACCTTATTTTGACCTTGCCAATATATAAGATATCCCTGCCACGCTCAATGCATGCAGTCAAGACTCCCTAGCATTCCTGGGAAGCTCCTATCCTGGTTTTGTTTTGATATTTGAAGAACATCTGCATATGTTGGTTTTTGTAATATAAGTTGGACCAAAATGATTAATCATTACTTTGCAAAATAATGAAAGATACTTGTATGAAGTTGTTTTTCCCATACGAATATACTCATCGTTAGCATACGCCAGACGACTGTAACCTAGGATCCTTAGGGACGAGGTAACCTTTTTTTCCGGACTATGACCTTTAATATTCAATGTACCAAATTGATATATAAATTCATGGCATACTCGAAAAAGCTCTTCAATAATCTTTACTGTCAAGTGTCGGGGTATGCAGAATCAACGTTGGAAATCTTCATCAGAGAACCCAACATTGACATAATCGTGCATCAGTTTCAGGTGCCACTCTTCCCTCCCACGATACGCATATCTTTTTGTGAATACTTATTTTGGATCAGGACCTCTAGGTATCTGCCCCGATGATTCTGCTGCTAATATAAGGTATGTAAGTTCTCTTTTTTTATCATACTCAGCTTCCATTTGTTGCAACACCTGAACATAAGTTTTTTGCTTTGTTTTAAACCGATCTATAATAATGTTAGCTTCATCATCAGAACATTCCATCACTGTGAGTTAAAAGTTAGATAGTTTAAGAAATCTTTGAATTGATTTTAGAAATGGGTAAAAAATGGTGTAAGTTGAAAAAAATTGTTGGGGTATATGCATAGAAGAATGAAATTTGGAAGTTTTTTCCTGAATCCGACCGTTACCTGAAATTAGCCGTTGGCGGCTACCTCTTTGTCGCGCGTTAAGAAGTTGGTCGCCAGCGGTCGACTGTTTTATTCGCCATCGATCAACTCTTGATCTCTAGCGACCATCACTAGGTCACTCAACATAGTGTTCATTTCCGAGAGCTTTTCTCATAATGGCGCATCCTGTTTGTCCAGCCAACTGGATAGACAAACAAGGTTATTTGAGAGGGTGCATAGGATATGGACTTAACTCCTTCAACTTGCATAGAATCCAAATTTGGTGATAACCCACATTCCACAATCATTTACTCAACCATTTAATCATAAAAACCATCACCAAAATTCTCACTATTTCTTTCTGGAAACAACCACCAGCAACCATTGTTTCTCCTCTTGTTTCTTTAATTGAATCTTCAAACCCATTCTTGTTATTATCGTGTTCATAGCAGCGACACACCTTCTTTATTCTCTGTTGCTTTCTTCTATTTCTTCTCTTTCCCTTCATTCACGAAAATACTCAAGTCACAACCTCTCTTCCTTGTATTTTTCTTGTTACAAACCTTCACCAAAAGCATTACGGACTCAATTCGAGAAAACCCATTCTTCTATCTAACTTTTTTTCTCTTGGAACTCAGAATTCTTTCCAACCTCATTCTCACTTTCTTTTATACTTACGGCGGCAATTTAAGTCCATTATTCTCTCTCGACCCAAAAATCTGAAACGCATCTTTACTTCTTCTCTTTCTCTCTTGAGCTCGACTGCAACTACAATCAAACTCAGATCCATTCTCTCCTTTACCATCTTTTATTATTTTCTCTAACTTCTTTGTAATTTCTTGGCTACAGTAAACCTAACTCTCTGCCGGCGAAGTGGATGATGAATAGAACTCAGCACAAAAAGAAATGGATTTGTTACTAACTAGATCCAACTTTTAGGTTTTAAGAACCAGGATTAAGGCGCCCCATTCTTTTCCGCCACTAATATACAGGTAGCTCTCAGTATATAGTATGGTGCCATAAACACCAATAAAATCCTAAATAACTGGATTAGCCCTTAGCGTATGTCTAGCTGCAAATAACAATTCAAGTAAAAGTATAATTTCCCCCTTTTTGCTCCCACTTGGATGATTTCTTCTTCTTTCGCTTCATATGACTCCAAAGTACCTACAAAATAGAAAAAAAAAATGTAATATACGCTAATTTACAATAAAAATAGCAAAGAAAGCATAAACAATTAATACTAGTTAAGGTGTTTTATACACCCATCAATTTCCAGCAAATCTCTTTCGGTAGAGAATTGCTCCGTGGAGGACAAATCTCTTGGCTTTTCGGATCAAACGCACCGCTTCCCGCTTTTCTTGAGGTAGGACATTATCTTGAAGATATTTGACATATGGGTCTCGCCAGTCCCCAGCATGGTGTATAGTTAGTATTTCCGATTTCCATGGCGGTATATGACAATTAGAGCAAGACTACTGCAATAATATGGACTGGGTCTCCATGGTGGGCCAATAATACCCAAGACGTTGGAGACGTCTGTACAGGGTTACTACTAGTGTCTTTCCACATATTTCACGGTATACTCGATTAAGTTGGCCTTGCGCTTCATCATCTCCCATACATCTTGACATAGATCCATCCGAGTTTCTATGATATAATAACCAATGTAACAGGAAGAAATTCTTAAAATATTTAAGACTAACCTTTCCTTGGCTATGTGAGTTACTGAGCTCTTAGATAATAGGCGTCCTCCAGTCATTGGTTTGTTCTTCATTGGTTTGTCCGTCCAGGATGAAGGCATGGTACGCCATGTACAGTGAGGATCGTCTCCGAGTCTTCGAAATGAAGTTTTGAGGCTAGAGTTGCCAAGCGTTCAACATGTTTATTGTTGGCGCGTCCTGTATGTGTGCATGTTGCCTCGGCAAAGTGAGTTAAGAGCTTATGTGCTTCCACCATATACGAGGCTAAACTTTGTTCTTTGAGAGAGTATACCACGTTCATCTGGTTCACTAGTAATTTTGAGTCTCTTCTGAATTCGATACGTGTAGCTCCAGCTTGTTTCGCTAGCAAAAATCCTAGTAGGAAAGCTTCATATTCTGCGGAGTTTTTGGTGCACTTATAATCCAGTTTGAACGCATATGATAAAACTTCGCTAGTTGGTGAGACTAACACAATACCATCTCCCCTTGTGTTCTTACCGGGGGTAGCAGAGTCGTCAAAGTATAATAACAAGGATTCTTCTTCCGCAAGTGAGATGTTTGGGAATTCTCCGGGTAAGTTTACATATGTTGCGGTATCATCTTCCCCTGGAAATTTCGCAAGCAAGTATGCGACCGCTTCCCCTTTATTGCCTTTGGGGATACGCATGATAAGTCGACCTATGATATTTGTAGACCCCATTTTGCCGCTCGTCCTATAAGAGCAGGTTTTGACAACAAGAATTTTATAGGATCATCTTTAGCCATCGACACCATTTTATTCGCCAATAGATAATGCTGAAACTTCTGAATGGCATGCACCAGAGATAGACATGCTATTTCAAACTTGGGATATCTTGGCTCTGCATCTTTCAGTGTACGACTGAGATAGTAGATATGACATTCAGTCCCCATATCGTCTTCTTGATCCAACAGGGCTCCTATGTCCACTTCACTGAAGGTTGTGTAGAGAAGCAATGGTTTTCCTGGAGTTGGAGACTTCGTAATAGTTGGTGATAACAATAATAATTGGATTTGATGGAACTCTATTTGTTGTTTAGATGACCAAACAAAACTTTCCTCTTTTCTTAGCAAGGGCGTAAAACGAAGCAACAAACTGAGATAGTATGGAAACAAAGCATAGAATATATGATACCTTTCCCATGAAGCTTTTAAGTTCTCTTGCAGTGCACGGTGGTGGCATGGTGGTGATAGCCTGTGTTTTGGTCGGGTCCGCCTTGATCCCCTTTGATGTTACTTAGAATCCTATAAATTTCCCGGATGATACACCAAAGTCACATTTCAGCGGATTCATATTCAAGTGGTATTCACGACATCTCTCGAGGACTTGACGTAGTACATCCTCATGGGATGCTCTGGTTTTGGATTTTATTACTACATCGTCGACGTAATCTTCCACCTGCTTGTGCATCATGTCATGAAAGATTGTTGTCATGGATTTTTGATAAGTAACGTCGGCATTCTTGAATCCAAAGGGAATCACCGTGTAATTGAAATTCCCGATAGGGGTTTGAAACGCAGTCTTTTCAGCATCATACTCGTACATTTTTATTTGATTCTAACCGCTGTAACCATCCATGAACGAGAACATACCGTGTCCACTGGTGGCATCCACAAGCATGTCGATGTTCAGCATAGGAAAGTCATCCTTGGGGCAGAACTTGCTCAGGTTCCTTATTTGACCATTCTTTTTCTTGGAGGGTACGATGTTAGCCAACCATGTGGGGTGTTGGATAGGCTTGATCAAACCTGTTGCCAACAAATTCTGAATTTTGATCTTAATTTTTTCCTCGACTTCGTGCCTGAACTGTTTAAGTTGTTGTTTGACTGGTTTTCCATTAGAAGCAACGTGCAGGTGATGGGTCACCAGTTTACTACCCAGCCCTTGCATTTCTTTATAGGTCCAAGTGAAGACATCTAGGTATTCTTTGAGTAGATTGATGAGTCCCGCTTTTCTTCTGGTTATAGGGATGAGCTGATTGAAACGGGACGTGGATTTTCTTCCGTTCCTAGGTTGATGGTTTCGAGCACGTTAGTCGTAGCATCTGTCCCACGTAAGTAGTGGAGATAGTGAGGAGATGAAAAGATGGAGATTGTGGGGATAATGGTATAATTGCCCATTATGTTTGGGGAAGTTTCTGGAAACCATTACTCCATTATCTCCTTAACTGCTTCAACCGTCAGCACTACTTTGTAACTTTCTCATCATGGGGTGTTGTCATACTGCATGTTCTTGTAAACCACCAAACCAATACCTATAAAGAATCCTCCCATGTAATATGTTTTTATTTCTGGTAGGAGTTAGTGATGTCGTGAACTCAAAGCATGTGAGTTTTGTTGTAACATAATATTACTAGTAAGTTTTATGCCAACTCAGTAGAGCAATGGCATATTTGAAACATGTAAGTTCTACTAGAAACAACGGTGCATATGAGTGCTTTGGGATTGATTAAATTATTATTGGCACATGCTAGTGTGGTGGCTATGGCCTAGTATTTGCGTTAGTAGTGAAGGATAATGCTGGCACGAGCAGATGATGATGGCACAACATGAGCGATGTTGCTAGCAGCGCCAACGTTGGCGTTGGTGCTACGCTAGCGTTGTTCATGACCATGATACACATGGGGTAAATAATTCATTGGAGTTCTTTAAGAATAATGAGGATCCCATACTGCAAGAGATAGTGAAAGGTTTGTCTAATCCTTTGCATGTGTCTATTTATTTTGATCCTCATTCTCTATCCGAAGTAATTTCCCAAGAACTTATTAACCCAACTTTTAGAAAATGCCTCACTTAGAATTGGAATTGTATGCTTCTAAAGTTTTAATGAATTATTTTACTTCTAAGTATCCACCATTAGATATGCTTGATTCTAACACTATGCAGGTTACCCATGAGAAACTTGTAGAAGTTCCCGAATTCTATGTTCTAGAAACACTTCCAAGGTGTAGAAAAAATTAAGTGTGGGGGTAACTATCATATGCTAATATTTGTGTGAAGCTATTATTAGAATTGCAGATTGTTGTCTGGGAGGATCCACAGATTTTCATAATGTTGGTGTATAGACAATAACAAGAAGGTCAGGCTGAGGACGTTAAACTAAGCGTTGAATGGGAGGCAACCCATTGGTTTTATATTTTTATATTTTTCTTTTTAGTTTTCATATCATATTAGGATTTCCCACCTTTATTTACATTGGAGGAATCAATTTACATTGAGGACAATGTAAAGTTTAAGTGTGTGGGAGTATTTAGCATATAGAGTTTTAGTCTTTACTTAGAGTATTCGCTTTTGTAGGTAGAATTTTTAAACTTTTTTTTACATATTTGCATGAAAAATCCAAGTTTTAGATATTTTAGAGTCACTTAGAATACTTCTAGGTACGTCTACATACGGAGTTCTTACAAAAATAACTGAACTTAGAAGTATTAGAGAACTACATTCGGATTGCTTAGTTGTTGAGAGGCTAGAGATGACAAAAAGGGACTTAAACCCCCGATGATTAATCAATACCCATGAGTGAGGCACCAAACCTTCAATTCTTTGTACCTGTATAAATTGTCCGTTTAGAGTGTTTTATCTGAGAAAACTCCAGGTAGAATGATGAGCTAACCAATATCGCACCAATTTCAGCACTACTTTGACCTCTTGAGTGCTAATTCTGTCAATAATGAGGATGTCATCAGAATTGCTAACTCTATCGTGTAGTCTTGTTTTCAGTTGGTACCATTCTCTCGAAAAAGAAGCAATAGAAACACATTATCATCAACAAGCGGAGCATCAACAATTCGAAGGAAATTTGAATACAGTCAAGGTTTACAAGCAACAGTACAAGAAAGAGCTAATTTCAGATTCAAGCAAAGCAACATGAGACGAAGAGCAGAATTATATATACATGTTGAAGATTTATGTACAAGAGTGAAAGAAATCAGAAGATGTGGGTTAGTGAAGTTCATGATATCGAGACATTACAAGTTGTGAAGAATCAAGTAGTAAAGTCCTTATGCCACGGCCATAGTAGTTTCATTTTATTTTTCAGTTTGTATTTTGAGTTCTTCAAAAAAATTAAAAAATAAATAAAGGATGTTTATCATTGCTTTAGTGTATATTTGTTTTAGTATTCATTCAATAAGGCCGTGGGGAAGAAGAAATCTATAAAGTAGTTTCAAACAACAAGGAATTGAAAGGAAAAAAGTTATAATTATCAAGGTTCTACGAAGATCAAGAGTTTATCATCAATAATTGAAGACCGAAGACTAAAGACGTTTCTGTTGGAGGTTGTAAGAGTGGTGCTGATTGTAAATCGAATGAGAAACTAAGTAAGCGTTCTTATTTTTATATAGTGGTTGATTTCCTTTCTTACAGGTCACTAGAAAAACAAAAAGGGGTTATTTTTGTTCCCACGTTCTCGGAAGGTTCCTTTTCCTTCCCACAATTCAATGTGTGCAAGATTTATCTTCATTCCTTCCTGCACACATGGGAACCATAAAGTGCGTCTTTCGAGTGCAAATTCATAAAACCCTATTGGTGAGGAAGAAGTCGAAAACGTTCGATCGCTCTCGAACCTGAATTCTTTCATATAATTCATAAGGTTCCTTTTCCTTCCCACCATTCATATGGGATTTGTTGCACTTTAGTTTAGTTTAGTTAGTTTGCTCAAGGACTAGCAAAAGGCAAGTGTGGGAGAATTTCATAGGTGTATTATTTGCATTAGTTGGATACTTTAACTCATTGCTTTCTTATTAGTTTTCATATCATTATTCTTTGGTTTTGTTTGTTTTTTAGTTTCATAGGAGTTTTGAAATGTATTCAACCAAATAAGAAGAAAAGAGTTCATTACGACATGAAATGAGCAAGGAAGTCAAGTTCTACAAATGGATAAGGGCCAAAGATCAAATTAAACTCGTTAAAATCCAGAGTTTCTTATCATTATCTTTAAAATAATTGAAAGAAGAATCCAACGCAAAAAAAAATGAGGTCATTCCGAGTTCGTATGAGGAAGTTATGAGCAAAATAGTCGAAATAAAATAGCAAAACACACAACAAAATAATCAGGAGATAAAATGGAAATTTAACTACCTCTTATAGGTATTTTCAGACACATAAAAAGTCATATTTTGAGCTCTAACAACCTGTAGATAAGGAGGGTATTGTTACTACCGATTATGGACGATTTTAACATCAGAAAACTCTTGTTTTTGGACACCAACAACTGGTAGAAAGAGGAAGATTAATACTACCGATTATGACTCGATAGGAGCCACTTTTAAGACACGCTTTGGATTTCTAAATCAAGGAAATATGGTCTTGGAAGGATTCTAAACTCTAAAAGGAGGGGAGACTTGGGGGGCAAGTATTTAAGGCTATAAAAGAAGACATCTTAGGCTCAAACAATATATATTCTACACCATCATACATATATTATACATCTTTTGAAGTAATCTCTTATCTTCTACCTCTCATATCACAACTTCTACATAAAAAAACCCTAGGGTTTTCCCCTTAGGGGAAAACCATTCTTCTTCTTTGTATAATTTCCATGGGGTTTAGTAAATCTATGAGTAGGTAACTTTCTTATATTGGTTGAGGATGTAGTTGGAAATCCTAAACATGTGAATCAATATGGCTGGTTATTATTGTTGATCAAAATCTCTTTTTATCGTTCATGTTCTACTTTTAATATCGCCATGTATGATTGGATGTGTGTTTGTTGAGGATGCATACTAAGTGAACACATATTCATATCTAAAGTTAAACTAGGGTTTGGAGATACAGAATAGTCGATAGACCAACGTTAAATAGAATACTCGTAGTAATTCTATTGCATTGATCAGCCTAATTCAAAGAACCTAATGCTTTTGGAGGATTAAACTTGATAGCACGTTACGTTAGGTTGTTCACTGAGTAGTACTCACATATTTATCATTATGGTATGTGATGATATAAGGAATTTAGCGGAGTATGCTCTTGATGGGGTGCTCTAGGGCTCTTGGTATGATGATGAGTTTGTGATAGTGGTAAGAAAAGGTTTGTTTCAGAACTTGTGAAGATTTTGATTTTAAACTTAAGAATTAAAACTAAACTAGAAATAACAAAACTTAAATGAAAAAAAATTGATTTCAAGATTTTAAAACCAAGACACTGGATTCCACTACTACCCATGATTGAATGATGTTATAAATATTTCAAAACCCTAGTAACCTTTTAAATTCTTTTATTTCTAAATTCACTAACAATCAGGCATATTCTCAAATATTATTTGTACCCATTAAGCATAAATTATCAACTCATTTAACAAAGTATAACCTATCAAATTGAATCAAAAATAATTTAATAAAATCATGCAAACAATTTAAAACTCCGCAGAAGCAGTGATTAAGTGAATTATATAATTAAACTAGAGAAACTAAAATAATTACCCATCAATCATGCATAAATAGCTTCCTCCATTGCCTTGGTTATGTAAGAATTAGCTCATCATGGTAAACAACATCTCATAATATTTATTCATGGCTCAAAAATTGCTTACAAAGATGAAATGGAGAGAAAATTATAAAACAACGAGTTTGCAATGTTTATAGGCGTTATAGACTCACTGTTACGTAGAAAGTGTTTCAGAGCTTAAGATAAACGTTGCAAATATGACAATAAACGTTGCAAAGCAGACAATATATGTTGCAAAGTTGAAGATAAATGTTGCAGTTGGATGAAGAAACCGTGACAGAGTGGTTGAAGAAATTTTCGCCTATTCTCTGTTCTTCACATTCTTCAGCAGCAGCAGCAGAATTTCTCTGCAACACTTGATTTCTTCTGTGTAGATTCTAATCGACTGCGTAACATGATTGGTGATGGAAGATGAACCCTTTAACCAGTATTTTTTCACCTTTATCTCAACCTTTATTTATTTTATTTTTATTTTGTAATTTTACTTGGTTAATTCATTAAAATCCCCTTTGATTACATAATAAGTCAAAGAAAAATAACAATTCACAGCTTCTCGTGGTACAAACCTTACTACCACTATATTACTTATTATTATTAGTGGAAATATCTTAATTAATTTGTGCGCAAACGACATGCATCAAATTTTAGCGCTGCTGCCGGGGAGCAGTAGCAATTGTTTTTGTTTGAGATTTCTTTTTAGTTCTATTTTACATTTTTCTCTTAGTGTTTTTCAGGTTTTAGGTTTTCGTGGTGGAAACAACTCGTTGGTGGAATTCGTCATCCGTTAAAAGCGGAAGGTAGATTCTGGAAACAGGTTGTATATATCACTTTTATTTTTCTTTTTAGATTTTTAGTTAGATTTTTTTTTATCTTAGTCTTTGTGTGTCATCATGTTTCCTTACGATAATAACATGAATGATGCACAAGATCATGCATATTATGGTGGTAATCAGTTTGGTTATAATTCTCAATGTTTCAATAAATTTCAACCGACCATGGGATACAATCAGAATCAATCCTTTGGTTTTGGTCAATACCCTACTGAATCTTTTGGTGATTTTCAAACATACCAACAACCTTATAGAGGGTATGTAGGTCAACAACCACAAAGAAGGTGGGACAGTTATACTTCTAATTTGTTCCACTCGAGTTGTATCTAGGTTTTAGATCAATTAAAGGACATGCAACAGAGATTATACCAGCTTGATCCAACACTTAATAGAGAGAACGTTGTACAAACCAAAAAATCTACAACAGTAAAACTTACCCGACTCCTTATCGTATTTATGATCATTCACACATTCAACGGGAAAAGTCGTGGTTTAGTGATCATATTGTAAGTAATGGTAGAAAACATATAAACATAAGAAAACTCTCGAAAAAATTATATAGCACCATAAGAAATTCTAAGAAATTAGAATATAACATAGCACCAGAAGAAATTCTTTAAGAAATTAGTAGCACCATACGTATGGAATTCTAACGACGTTTTGCTAATGGAGAATATGAGATCGATAAAGATTCTGACGAAGAGTCTGATAACGATGATTATGAAATATTTTATAATGAGGCTAGATTGAGTAACACTATGAATACCCAATTGTTCCAAGGAATATAATGATAACGTTGATGCTGATATTTTGGTTGAGGTAGAAACTGACAAAGATTGGTTAAAAAGTTTGATAGAGGACCACGATACACATGGGGTAAATAATTCATTGGAGTTATTTAAGAAAATTAGTATCCCATACTACAAGAGATATTGGAAGGTTTGTCTAATCCTTTGCATGTGTCTATTTATTTTAATCCTCCTTCTCTAACCAAAGTAATTTCCCAAGAAGTTATTAGCCCAACTTTTAGGAAAATGCCTCACTTAGAATTGGAATTGTGTGCTTCTAAAGTTTTAACGAATTATTTTGTTTCTAAGTATCCACCATTATATATGCTTGATTCTAACACTGTGCAGGTTAACCATGAGAAACCTGTAGAAGTTCCCGAATTTTATGTTCTAGATACACTTCCAAGTGTACAAAAAACTGAGTATGGGGGTAACTTCTTTATGATAATGGTTTCACTAGTACTATCATATGCTAATATTTGTGTGAAGCTATTATTAGTATTGCAGATTGTTGTCTGGGCGGATCCCCAGAATTTGAGATTGTTGGTGTACAGACAATAACCAGAAGGTCAGGCTAAGAACATTAAACTAAGCGCTGAATGGGAGGCAACCCATTGGTTTTGTATTTTTATCTATTTTTAGTTTTCATAGCATATTAGGAATTCCCACCCTGATTTTAGATTGGAAGAATCAATTTACATTGAGTACAATGTAAAATTTAAGTGTGGGGGAGTATTTAGTATATAGAGTTTTTAGTCTTTACTTAGAGTTTTCGCTTTTGTAGGTAGAACTTTTTTTAAAAAAAAATTATTTGTATGAAAATCCAATTTTTAGAGATGTTAGAGTCACTTAGTATACTTCTAAGTGCGTCTACATACGGAGTTCTTATCGAAATAAAATGAACGTAGAAGTAATAGAGAATTACATTCGGGTTGCTTAGTAGTGAGAGGCTAGAGCTGACAAAAGGGGACTTAAACCGCCGGTAGGGAATACAATATTAGAGAAGATGATCATTCAATACCCATGAGTGAGGCACCAAACCTTCAATTCTTCGTACCTGTCTAAATTGTCAGTTTGGAGTGTTTCATCTGCGCAAACTCCGGGTAGAATGATGAGCTACCCAACATCGCACCAATTTCAGCACTACTTTGATCTCTTGAGTGCTAATTCTATCAATCATGAGGGTGTCATAAAAATTGCTAACTCTGTCTTGTAGTCTTGTTTGCAGTTGGCACCATTCTCTCGACAAAGCAGCAATAGAAACACATTATCATTAATAAGCGGAGCATCAAGAATTCGAAGGAAAGTTGAATACAGTCAAGGTTTACAAGCAACAGTACAAGAAATAGCTAATTTCATATTCAAGCAAAGCAACATGAGACGAATAGCAGAATTATATATACATGTTGAAGACTTATGTACAAGAGTGGAATAAATCAAAATATGTGAGTTAATGAAGTTCATGATATCGAGACAATAAAAGTTGTGAAGAATCAAGTAGTAAAATCCTTATCCCACGACCATAGTAGTTTCATTTTATTTTTCAGTTTGTATTTTGAGTCCTTCAAAAAAAAACGAAATTTTTCTTTTGATGTTTATCATTTCTTTAGTGTATATTTGTTTTTGTATTTATTCAATAAGGCCGTGGGGAAAAAGAAATGTATAAATAAGTTTCAAACAAAAAGGAATTGAAACAAAAAGAGTTATAATTGTCAAGGTTCTACGAAGTTCAAGAGTTCATCATCAATAGTTGAAGACCGAAGACTAAAGACGTTTTTATTGGATGATGTGAGAGTGGTGTTGGTTGTGAATCGGGTGAGAAGGTAAGTAAGCGTTCTTATCCTTACGTAGTGCTTGATTTCCTTTCTTAGAGGTTACTAGAAAAACAAAAAGGGGTTCTTTTTCGTCCCACGTTCTATGAGATAACATCTCCATATAATTCGGAAGGTTCCTTTTCCTTCCGACCATTCAACGTGTGCAGTATTTCTATCTTCATTCCTTCCTGCACGCATGAGAACCATAAAGTGCGTCTTTTGATTGCAAATTTATAAATCCCTATTGGTGAGGCAGAAGTCAAAACATTCGATCTCTCTCGAACCTGAATTCTTTCATATGACTCAAAAGTTAAGCATGAGAATAATATTCTTTGATACATATAACTTCTTATTATTAGTGTGCATAAGTGATAGGTGCATTATTTGCACTATTTGGATACTCTAGTTCATTGATTTCTTGTTAGTTTTCAAATCATTATGTTTTGATTTTATTTTTTTATGAGTTTCTTAGGAGTTTTGAAGAGTATTCAACCAAAGAAGAAGAAAGGGGTTCATTACGACACGAAATGAACAAGGAAGTTAAGTTCTTCCAATGGAGAAGGGCCAAAGAACAAATTCCGCTCATTCAAATCCAGGAGTTCATAATACCATTTTGAATAGAACGAGAATAAGAAGCCAACGCAAAAAGAATGAGGTCATTTGGAGTTCGTATGAGGAAGTTATGAGCAAAATATCCGAAAGAAAATAATGAGACACTCAGCAAAACAATCGGAAGTTTATGAGGGAAACTAAACTACCAATTTTAAGGGATCAAAATACAATTCTCATGTACATGTATAATCGGTAGTTACGTAAGGGTTATGCCTACCGATTGTGGCTCGACGGGAGGCACTTTTAAGACACGTTTTTGACTTCCTAATCAAGGTATCATGGTCCCATTAGGACTCTAACACCTAGATATGTTGAATACTATATAAGAAGACTTCCATAACCCTATAAAGTGATCTTGGACGATTTTGGAGACTAGAGAACACAAGGAGATCAATGAGCTAGGGTTTGGAGTGGCGATTGATCATCACGATTCCTAGGGTTTGCTTTATTATTTTCTTAATTATTTTCCATGGATTTTGAGAAATCCATGATGAACTAAACCTTTCTTATTTTTTATGGATGTAGTCCTAAGTTAGAAAACATGTTTATCAATTGAATGGCTCATTCTCATATGTTCATAATCTCTTCAATATCTCTCATGTTCTACCGTTTATAACGCCATGTATGATGGATTGCTTGTTCGTTTAAGTCACGAATTAGATGAGCATGCATTGACATCTATAACTAAACTAGGGTTTGAGATCCGGAATTGTCAAAAGACCCTTGTTACAAGTAGTATAACATAGTTGTTAACGACGGGATATTGTCATGCAATTACGTGTAGAAGCGTGACCTAGGTTAAATCCGAGTGTCTCTTGCACCGGGTTACTTAGAATAACCTCAACTTACAAAGACCATTGCTTTTATTGGGTTAAACTTGAGTGGCTCTTGCGCCAAGTTATTCGGTGAAAAGGATTCAAAGAGTGGCTCTTGCGCCTTTGATGATAATATGAGTTTTGCCGGAGTAAGCCTGTGATAGGATGCTTTAGGGTTATTGATATTGAGAGTGCATGAATGTTGAGTATGATTTGGTTGATAACATGTTGGAAGATGGAAGATGGAAGATGAACTCTCTAACCAATGTTCTTTATCTCTGATATTCGTTTTAATTTATTTACTCTAGTATAATTTAGTTATAATCACAACCAAAATCCCCCCCTATTTATATAAGTAATCGAAAGTAATTAACAATCACATGCCTCTCTGTGGGAACGAACTTATTCTTATTACTATACTCTAATCTATATTAGTAAAGTAAGAACTTGAATTAATTTTGCTTGGCTGACAACCGACCAAATTTTGGCGCCGCTGCCGGGGAGGCATAGCGGATTGTTATTTGTTTTTGGTTTCTTTTGATTTTTGTTTTATTTTTATTTTTATTTCTGATTTTTTTTTCCTAACCTAGTTTTGAGAATCTTGTTTCAGGTACTTGTATCCCATGTACAGTGCACAAGATCAAGCTTATAATGGTAATCAATTTGGTTTTCAATTTCAAACCTATGACAATTTCCAACCATATGGGGAGTATAATCACAACCAATCCTTTGGTTATGACCAATATTCCACGTACCCTTTTAATTATTCTCATACATGCCAACCTCCTTATATTAGGTATGTAAATGAACAATTACAAGGATGGGAGGACAATTATGCTTGTGATGGTTTATCTAAATCTACTCTTGATCGTAATTATGATCATTCACCTATTCAATGGGAGAAGACAAGGTTTAGAAACTCTACCACAAGTAATGGTGTAAGACTATCAAGTTTGAGAGAACTTGATAGAAGGTTTGAGCAATTGATAGATGAAGGGGCATCAGGTGCAGAAATAGCAGCATCTAAAAGAGTTTGAGAAAGGAACGTGAGCGACGTTATTCTATGGGATACGATGATGATTTTGAACCTTTCGAAAATCCTTACACCAGTGATGACGTTATTCCAACTCCAAATCTGATTTTTGATGATGATTGTGTAGTTAAATCAACTCTTGATCTTAATAATGATCATTCACCCATTCAAAGGGAAGAGTTGTGTGCAAGAGATTCTACTGTAATTAATGATGGAAAGTGTGTGAATGTCAGAAAACTTGCTCAGAAACTATTCAAGTTGGAAGATGACAGAGCCCCGGAAGAGCTTCTAGAAGAAATTAGTAGGACCATTCGTATGGAATTTAAATGACGTTCTGACAAAGGTTGGGAAACCGATGAAGATTTTTATTACGGTGAGTCTGAAAACGAAGAGGAGTATGTTGAGAATGAAACCGAATTGAGCAATAGTGTGGAAGACCCAATTGAATTTTCCGAGGATGATATTGATAATGTTGATGCGGAGATTCTTTTTGAGGCAGAAACTAATGAAGAAGAATTAGAAAGTTTGATAGAGGACCACAATATACAAGAGGTAAGTAATTCATTACAAATTTTTGAAAAAGATAAGGATCCCATAATTCAAGGGACTTTAGAAGGTTTGACTGCACCTTTGCTTATTGATCATTTTCCTTTACCTCTTTTTGGCTTGAATGTATGTTCTTCGGAAGTATTATTAAATTACTTTGCTTCTAAATATCCATTGTTAGAAGTACTTGATTCTCATACTATGCAGGTTAGCAAAGAGGAATCTATAGAAGTTCCTGAATTCTATGTTCTTTATCTACTTCCGAGTGTAGAAAAGACTAAGTGTGGGGGAAACTTCTATCGAGTGATAACTTCACTATTATTTTCTTGTAACAATATTTGTGTGAAGTTAATATTTGCAATGCAGATTGTTCTATAGGTGGATCCCCAAATTTTCAGATTGTTGGTCTATGGACGACCAGAAGGTCGGGCTGAAGACGTTAAACTAAGTGCTAAATGGGAGGCAACCCATTGGTTTTGTATTTCTATCTTTCTCTTTTGATTTTTCTTTTCATATCATGTTAGGATTTCCCATCTTGATTTTACATTAGAGGAATCAATTTACATTCAGGACAATGTAAAGTTTAAGTGTGGGGGAGTAATTAAGCATATAGAGTTTTTTAGTATTTTCTTTTGTAAGTAGAATTTTAAAAAAAATTTATATATTTGCATGAAAACCTTCAACTTTTAGAGATTTTAGAGTCACTTAGTATACTTCTAGCTACGTGTACATACGGAGTTCTAACCGAAACAACTAAACTTAGAAGTATTAGAGAACTATATTCGGAGTGCTTAGTTGTTGAGAGGCTAGAGCTGATAAAAATGGACTTAAACTGCCGGTAGAAAATAAAGTATTAGAAGAGTTGATCATTCAATACCCATGAGTGAGGCACCAAACCTTTAATTGTCCATTTAGAGTGTTTCATCTGCGCAAATTCCGGGTAGAATGATGAGCTACCTAACCTCGCACCAATTTCAGCACTACTTTTTGATCTCTTGAGTGTTATTTCTATCAATCATGAGGGTGTCATCAGAATTGCTAACTCTATCTTGTAGTCTTCTTTGCAGTTGGCACCATTCTCTCGACAACAACAGGTCAATAGAAACATATCATCATCAACAAGCGGAACATCAAAAATTTGAAGGAAAGTTGAAGAAAGTCAAGGTGTATAAGAAACCGTTTAAGAAAAAAAAAATTCATATTCAAGTAAAGCAACAATACAGTTAACATGTTGAAGACTTATGAACAAAAACGAAAGAAATCAAAAGATGTGAGTTAGTGAAGTTCATGATATCAAGGCAATACATGTTGTGAAGAGTGGTAAAGTCTTTATCCCACGGCTGTAGTAATTCCATCATTTATTTTTCAATTTATATTGTGAAGTCATAAAAAAAAATAAAATAAAAAATTATCATTGCTTCAGTGTATTTGTTTTTGGTATTCAATCAATAAGGCCGTGGGGAAGAAGAAATCTATAGAGAAGTTTCTAACAACAAGAAATTGAGGAAAAGAGTTACAAATTGTCAAGGTTCTACGAAGTTCAAGAGTTCATCATCAACAGTTGAAGACCGAAGACGTTTCTATTGGATACTGTGAGAGTGATGCTGATTGTTGATCGGATGAGAAGGTAAGTAAGCATTCTCATCCTCGCATAGTGGTTGATTTCCTTTATTAGAGGTCACTAGAAAAACAAAAAGGGGTTCTTTTTCGTCCCATGTTCTATGGGATAACATCTTCATATGATTCGGAAGGTTACCTTTCCTTCCCACCATTCAACGTGTGCAGGGATTTCTATCTTCATTCCTGCCTGCACACATGTAAGAACCATAAAGTGCGTCTTTTGAGTGTCAAATTCATAAAATCTTGTTGGTGAGGCAGAAATATTCGGTCACTCTCGAACCTGGATTCTTTCTCATGGTGGTTATCTCCTAACTCAAGGGTTAAGCATGAGAATAATGTTCTTTATACTTCTAACTTCTTATTGTTAGTGTGCAGAAACTTTATGTCTTCGTAGCTCTTTGGGTGCATGTGCTCTTGAATGTTTTGAAGTTGGAAAGTAGGTTTTGTGGGTATACCTCTTGTAAACCCTCACGAGACTATAACTCATCCACTAGGGACACCTAGGGGTTTAAAGGCTTTTTACACATGCTAAGTGTAACCGTATCCTCAACGAAATGGAGTTGCTTTAGTTTAGATTTGTAGTTTTCTCGATGACTAGCAAAAGGCAAGCGTGGGGAAATTTTATAGGTGCATTATTTGCGCTATTTGGATACTCTAATTCATTGATTTCTTGTTAGTTTTATATCATTATGCTTTGATTTTGTTTGTTTATGAGTTTCTTAGGAGTTTTGAAGTGTATTCAACCAAATAAGAAGAAAGGATTTCATTACAACACAAAATGAACAAGGAAGTTAAGTTCTGCCAATGGAGAAGGGCCAAATACCGAATTACACTCATTCAAATCCAGGAGTTCTTAATACCATTTTTAATAGAACGAGAAGACGAATCCAACACAAAAAAGAATGAGGTCATTTGGAGTTCGTATGAGGAAGTCATGAGCAAAATACCTGAAAGAAAACAATGAGACACTCAGCAAAACAATCGGCAGTTTATGAGGGAAACTAAACTACCAATTATAAGGGCTCAAAATACAATTCTCATGTACACTTATAATCGATAGTTACGTAAGGGTTATGCCTACCGATTGTGGCTCGACGGGAGGCACTTTTAAGACACGTTTTTGACTTCCTAATCAAGGTATCATGATCCCATTAGGACTCCAACACCTAGATATGTTGAATATTATATAAGAAGACTTCCATAACCCTAGAAAGGGATCTTGGACACTATTGGAGACTAGAGAACACTAGGAGATCAAGGATCTAGGGTTTGGAGTGGCGATTGATCATCACGATTTCTAGGGTTTGCTTTATTGTTTTCTTAATTATTTTCCATGGTTTTGAGAAATCCATGATGAACTAAACCTTTCTTATTGGTTAGGGATGTATTCCTAAGTTGGAAAACATGTTTATCAATTGAATGGCTCATTCTCATATGTTCATAATCTCTTCAATATCGCTCATGTTCTACCGTTTATAACGCCATGTATGATGGATTGCTTTTTAGTTTAAGTCACGAATTAGATGAGCATGCATTGACATCTATAACTAAACTAGGGTTTGAGATCCGGAATTGTCAAAAGACCCTTGTTACAAGTAGTATAACATAGTTGTTAACGACGGGATATTGTCATGGAATTATGTGTAGAAGCGTGACCTAGGTTAAATCCGAGTGGCTCTTGCCCCGGGTTGCTTAGAATAACCTCAACTCACAAAGACCATTGTTTTTATTGGGTTAAACTTGAGTGGCTCTTGTGCCAAGTTATTCGGTGAAAAGGATTCAAAGAGTGGCTCTTGCGCCTTTGATGATAATAGGAGTTTTGCCGGAGTAAGCCTGCGATAGGATGCTTTAGGGTTATTTATATTGAGAGTGCATGAATGTTGAGTATGATTTGGTTGATAACATGTTGGAAGATGGAAGATGAACTCTCAAACCAATGTTCTTTATCTCTGATATTCGTTGTAATCTATTTACTTTAGTATAATTTAGTTATAATCACAACCAAAATCCCCTCCTATTTATAATAGTAATCGAAAGTAATTAAAAATCACCTGCCTCTCTGTGGGAACGAACTTGTTCTTATTACTATACTCTAATCTATATTAGTGAAGTAAGAACTTGAATTAATTTTGCTTGGCTGACAACCGACCAATAAGCTTTATGTCCTGTTAGCTCTTTGGATGCATGTGCTCTGGAATATTTGAAAGTTGGAACTTAGGTTTTATGAGTATACCTTTAGTAAACCCTCACGAGACTATAACTCGTGCACTGGGGACATCTGGGGGTTTAAAGGCTTGTTACACATGCTAAGTGTAACTGTATCCTCAATGAAATGGAGTTTTTATAGTTTAGTTTATTGTAGTTAGGTAGCTTGCTCGAGGACTAGCAAAACGAAAGTGTGGGGGAATTTGATAGGTGCATTGTTTGCATTAGTTGGATACTTTAATTCATTGCTTTCTTGTTAGTTTTCATATCATTATTTTATTTTTTATTTTTTATTTTTTTTTGGTTTCGTAGGAATTTTGAAGTGTATTCAACCAAAGAAGAAGAAGAAAGGAGTTCATTACGACATGAAATGAGCAAGAAAGTCAAGTTCTAAAAATGGAGAAGGTCCAAAGACCAAATTCAACTCGTTCAAATCATTATATTAAAGAATTGAAAGACGAATCCAACACAAAAAGAATAAGGTCTTTCCGAGTTCGTATGAGGAAGTTATGAGCAAAATAGCTGAAAGAAAATAGTGAAACACACAGCAAAAAAATCAGGAGATAACATGGAAATTTAACTACCGCTTATAGGTAGTTTCAGACACAGAAAAAGTCATATTTTGATCTCTAACAATCGGCAGATAAGGAGGATATCGTGACTACCAATTATGGACGATTTTGTCATCAGAAAACTCTTGTTTTTGGACACCAACAATCGGTAGAAAGAAGAGGATTAATGCTACCGACTATGCCTCGATGGGAGCCACTTTTAAGACACGTTTTGGACTTCTAAGTCAAGAAAATATGGTCTTGGAAGGATTCTAAACCCTAGAAGGAGGGGAGACTTGAGGGTCAAGCATTGAAGGCTATAAAAGAAGACATCTTAGGCTCAAACAATATATATTCTACACCATCATACATATATTATACATCTTTTGAAGTAATCTCTTATCTTCTACCTCTCATATCACAATTTCTACATAAAATACCTAGGGTTTTCCCCTTAGGGGAAAACCATTCTTCGTCTTTGTATAATTTCCATGGGGTTTAGTAAATCTATGAGTATGTAACTTTCTTATATTGGTTGAGGATGTAGTTGGAAATCCTAAACATGTGAATCAATATGGCTGGTTATTATTGTTGATCAAAATTTCTTTTTATCGTTCATGTTATACTTTTAATATCGCCATGTATGATTGGATGTGTGTTTGTTGAGGATGCATACTAAGTGAACATAATATCATATTTAAAGCTAAACTAGGGTTTGGAGATATGGAATAATCGATAGACCCGATTATAAGTAGCATAGTGTGATTACTGATTATATTCAAAATCTTTATGTGATTGCATGTAGAAGCTTGACCAATGTTAAATAGAATACTCATAGTAATTATATTGCATTGATTAGCCTAATTTAAAGAACCTAATGCTCTTAGAGGATTAAACTTGATATCACGTTGCATTAGGTTGTTCGCTAAGTAGTATTCACATATTCATCATTATGGTATATGATGACATAAGGAATTTACCAGAGTATGCTCTCGATTGGGTGCTCTAGGGATATTGGTATGAAGAGAGAGTGGATGTTGATTCTAATCGATTGCGTAGCATGATTGGTGATGGAAGATGAACCCTCTAACCAGTATTTTCTCACCTTGATCTCAACCTTTATTTATTTTATATTTATTTTTTTATTTTAATTAGTTAATTCATTAAAATCCCCCTTGGTTACATAAGAAGTCAAAGATAAATAACAATTAACAGTTCCTCGTGGGAACGACCCTTACTACCGCTATATTACTTATTATTATTAGTGAGAAATATCTTAATTAATTTGTGTGCAAACGATATGCATCATGTTCCGATTAATACAGATGTTTTTATGGACACATGTAAAATAACGAGGGTTTATCTGGGAAAAGCCCTGAAATTTTGAAGGTGTATACATATATGAAAGAGCTACATGATTAATGTATCCATGAGCTGAATATGCATTCTCAATTCTCTTGCGGAATATAGAACAGAAGCACATATCCATAATTCTAATGCCGGGCCATAAATTTATATATATTCATTCCATGCTTCTGCAGCTGGAAAAAAGTGATATTACAATTTTCTCCCTTGTCAAAAACTCACCATCAACAATGATATAAATCTGTGACCCAAATCTACCCCTCGTGTAAAAAATTGTCATGGGATTTGAGACCCTAAAATTACCACGCTACCCATGTGACCCAAAATATAGTTCGAGTCATACATATGTTTTAAACCAAAAATTGTTTTCTAATCTAAAAATTGTTTTCCATGTAACCCAAAAATAACATTGTGACCCAAAAACTACAAAGTTGCTTAAAATATGCATGAAACAAGTCCACTGTAACTTAAAAGATGCCATTACGACCTTAGTTAGCAATTCAAGATACGGAGGGTAGTTCAGGACAGCAAACATACATGTCTTTTTACGGATTCAGATAGTTAAAAATCCGGTCCATAGTTCATTGTTCGACGGTAATTCGGAACGGCGTACATACGTATATAGTTTATTTTAAAGATCTGAATTTAACACTAATAATTAGGTATGTATTAAATAATAAAAATATAAAATTTTATAAGTGGGGTAGTGCGGTTTATGATATAAATGTATTATAATTTGATATCATGGATTTATATCAACCAACAGCGGTTGGCCTGGTGGTTGAGCGCATATTCACCAAGGGAACTATTTAACCAAGTAGTTTTCATTTTTTGTTGAAACAACAAAAAAAGAAGGGAAATGTCAAAATGGGCTTTAGTAGGCATATTGAACGGGAAGTGGGATTGAGCAGCCGAACTAATACGGCGAATTTTCATTTGGCATGAATAATACGCGGATAGTTTAGGAACCCCATACAGTCTAACCTGCATAACTGAATGTTCGCAAAATAAATAATTTTCTTCGGTCTTTATTTGGAAAAATAGACTAAATGAATAATCTCGCTAAATGCATTGATGAATTAAAAAATTGGATTCTTAAAGACCCTGTGTAAATATAAACGAATAATCATTAAATTTTATACAAAAATAAACTACATAAACAAACAAAAATACTTCATCCAATCAACAATGTTCCTATATAAAGTCATTTCCTCTCAAAAAATGCATTTAAAGTTAATTGTTTTTTCCTTCCATCTAAACTAAAATGCACTCATCTTATATTTTTTGTAATGCATGTATAACTTCTAGAATGTTTTGCTCGTATTGTAACAAGTTCTTTTCTATAATGATTACTGCTTGAAATGCCTCTTTTGATGACATATTTTTTTATGGCGCTAGTCCACGATCATTTTAATAATTTATTACTGACTCGATAATTTCTTTATCCGTGGGAGATTCTGTAACTAGATCAATTTCATTAGGATAGTTCAAAAAATATTCAACATCCATCACATTTCTATAGCGTAATTTAGAAATGACCAAATTCTGGTTCAGAAATATTAGAATTACATATGCAAAAAGCTAAAAATATTCTATAAATAAATAAATATATGTTTACCGATAAATGAATAATATATTCATTTATCAATAAATAAATAACCTTGTTAAATAAATTTTATTTTCGGTCCCAAGAGTATTCATTTATTAAGGTTAGACTGTATTATACGCATACTAGAGTCGGAATTTCAGTTGGACGGCCATATCATTCGGTCCTGATTATTTTATTAAAATTTGCGAATAATTCGGTGAATTATAACTAGGATTGTGACACAAAAATTTGTCTTGAGACCTTAATATTTCCTACCAAGCCCTAAAATGTGTCTAATGACCTAACAATATGGCTCGCTGCCTACATATGTTTAGTGATTCAAAATTTGCATCATGACCTATAATATATTATTGCAATCCAAAATATTTAACGTGGTTTAAAATTTGCTAACTGACCAAAATCTACCTCCTTCGCAAAAATAAGCCTTTTAATTCAAACTTTTCCTAGTGACTCATGTTCCGAATCATGGCATAGCCGATACACATTGTGAGTACATACAAAGAATAAAACTTAATTGTGAGAGGAAATAAATAAATCAATCATAGTTATATTATCGTGGAGTCATAGAAATATGTTAGGCGTTAGTTTTGGTGAGTCATAGCTACAGTTTACTTTCATACTTATGTTTCTGTCAAACTACATAAACCTATCAAGTTTTCCATTATGTTTTGATTCAAGGAGATTCAAATATATGGCGTGTTATGTGCAAGTGGTTTGTATAATGCAAACGAAGGAATAATACTAATATACTTAAAAATATGAGAGCAATATTAAATTTGATTATAGTTTGTATAATTGGTTTGTGCATTTCAAAGTTGCTATAACGGTAGTTTTGTTTTATTTACAATATTGTTTAGTAATTTGTATTTGATCAGTTCAACAAAATAACTATTGACGTAAATAATTTCCCTCGCGTAAAGATAAAATACGTTTATTAAATTTCACCATAGAAAATTATACACTTTTGAAAAAAATAAAAACCTTTTATATTAGAAGTGGTTTTCTTGTTAGTCGATATTTTTCTCGTTTCTCGTCGCTCCATTACCAATCTTTAATCTTAGATTATAGCAGTAGCTATTTCTCTGAAATTTTTGTTTTGTTGAAGTTTGATAGATCTTAATGATGCATAGAGTGGCTTTTTGAGTAATATACTAAGTCTTAAGCTTATAGCAATCCTACATGTTTCTTTTTGGAACTTTTTTAATTGATTGTGATAAAAGTTTACCATAATTTTGATATAGATTGTATCGTAAATTTCATTTTGATTTGTTTGTAGCGTTCATTGAGTAAGAAACCCGTACTACGCACCGGAACCGATGAGTATCTTTTTTGCTGGCCTCAGTTCTATGTATTATTGGTGTTTGTTCGTGATGGCATATTTGAATTTTTTACTATATGAATAAGAAAACATTTTATTTGTTTAATTTAGTTGTTGGAAATTGATAATTCGTCCAACGGTTATATAGACTATATTACAAACCACAAAGTACCAAAATCAAAAAATAGATAATATAGAGCCATTAAATTTGCATTGTAACTAAATTTGTTATCACCATAATATGTTTGAATGTTAAAATTATGTTTAGTATAATACTAAATGCAAAATCTTAAATTTCCACCTAAAGGGAATATTTATTCTTCATGATCGGGTTGATTTTGGTTCATCAACATTTCATCTTCTACTTTTTTTCAGTTAATTTGATTAATAAAGGGGGCGTTTTGTCATCCATATTAGTACCTTCAAGGCTTTAACATCAGATTCAGTTGTTTTGTTCCCTTGGTCTTTCGATTCTGCTATATGTTAGAATCAAAAATGAATTTATTGCTTATTTAAAAAAAAAAAAAA
>JAJJMC010003668.1:1938400-1969005 GCA_023531435.1 Papaver californicum | reverse complement strand
GACAAGAACCTCCTACAATTCAAACACACCGTGACTAACTTTACAAAAGTGACGAATACTCAAAAAAACAAGAGCAAATGAAAATCAACAATTCACCTTATTATTGGTGACTCGCACAATATTTCTGTTCCTTTGCAATTCTTTCTTAGTTAACGGTCTACATTTCACAATAACCTGCAGTGAACAACATTCATTTAACAAGAATTGCAACTGCCAATCAAAGAAACCTCAAAAATCATAGAAACAATGTAGACGATAATCAATAAAATCTAACCGAGAAGGTCGTGGCTTGTTTCAAAGCTGGAGCTTTAATGCTTGGCATGTCTAACCAATACACCCACCACCACCCTATCAGTAATTACTTAACCCCCTGATCATGGTAATATAAACTTTTCCGTTAAAAAAAAAACTAAAAATTTCATGTCAACTCAGCTTGGGAAGTCTCCCAAATTCAATAAAACTCGATAAATATCAGTTTGTAGTAAAAACCCTCATCAAAACATGCTTAACTCCTCATACTTAACGAGAAATTGAACATCTTTTAACTAAAGAAACAAGTTTTTAACAGGATTAAATATTTTTTAAAAACTACAATTTTACAGTAAAATTAGGTTAAAAAGAAGATGAAAGAACTGACATTGAGGTACCCGAGAGATGAAAAATCGGAATTGAGGATTTAATCAGGACAAAATTTGGGGGAAAAGAAATTAGGGGTTTTTATTGTTGCGTTAAGGTTCTGAAAGAGAAGACATAGGAGGAATGAATAGGTTTTGATCTGCGTGATTAACTCTGAAAATCCATTAATTAGATAACGTAGATCTAGAACTCCAAGTCTACAAAAGCCTATTTACTGAAGGAAGATAAGAAATCAATCGATAGTGAACTGGTTGCTATTTTTGATGTTGACATTCTAACTATGCTGACCGCACAACCACAACTGTGTTTTCATGGGATACCTGGTGTCTGCACAGAATGAGTTTGAATGCCATAGTGATTGTACAGAATCAACATTGTTTTTAAACCTTGACCATGCGAGCTTTTCAACTCAGCAACCATAGTGAATCGAACTTAAAAAAAAATCACTTTCTACCTCATTTGAAAATATAACCGAGTATTAGGAGTATTTGTATCTTTATCTTCTTCATTTTCGTGAGCTGGTTTTTAACTTGGAGCTTCATACTCATAAATATTTTGATTTAGGGTTTTTTTATAAATGATATTTTAATTATCTACAAAACATTGTAAATGAGAATCATTATAAAATTACGTAAACACCTTTTTTTATTGAGGTGAAGATTCTCCAATATGAAATTTCTAACTAGAATCTCTCATTTCTATCATATCTTTCTAAATCTTAAATTTTTTTAAAAATTTTCTTCTACTTTGCTTCTCTTTATTTCTTTATAACTAACAAATAATACTCTAACTATAAATCTTAAGTTTATTTTAAAATATCTATTAATTAAAACCTAATTAATCAAGAGAAGTTTAGATATTAAATTTTTTTTACGGATAAAGCGTTTCTAATATTATTTCATAATACCTCTGTTTTGTTTATTAGGTATCCCATTTTTATAAGAGTATTCTCGGGTTGAAGGTTCTTAATTTATATAAACGTTGTAGATCTTTACATGTGCACACTAGAAATCTATTTAAATCGTAGGATCAAAATAGGGATGCAAAATACGTATATTTTTATTATTTATTAAGTATAATAATATAAATAATTAGCATTTATTAATATGATAGGTGTATTATGTATCTTTTTCTACTTCTATTTATCATTTATATGATTAAGTTACCGAGTCTGGTTGAAGAGAGATCAAAATACTCCATATGGGACATTTTTTACTCTTGTTTTCCTCGGTATGATTCACCTGAAGGAAATCCCAGTATGCATAATGTCCGCAAGATAGAATCATGCTTAAGACTGCTCCGTTTTCATATTTTTCAAGATAAAACAAACATTCGTTCTCATTGTTATAGTCGGGATGAGATGCTACATAGATAATTGTGATTACCAAAAATCTGGCATCTTTGGATCACAACAAATATAATCTGAATCATACAACAGTTTGATTCCATAACATAAAATCATCCTATATTAACTTTTAAAAGTCGAAAATCAATCAAAACTAGAAAATAATTAACTCAAACATTTAACGTGGTTCAACAAACTAATTGTCTACATCCACGGGTAAAAAATTTGTATTTTTATTATTCATCCTTAAACATTACAGAAGAAAAGCATACTATGAATCATATGATCATATTAATCAAGTATCAATCAAACTAAGTTTACACAAAGTCTCATACCTAAACTCTTGCCTATGATTCAATGCCTTCAGTCCAATTTTTCTTCAGAATTTCCAGTCCCTTTTCCTTTTTATGAGCTTGGTATTTATAGCCAATTTGATGGGTACCACCAATCTATCTTTCCACCTATTTATTCTTATCCATCCCGGGTGCGAATACAATCCCGCAAAGTTTATTTGTAATTTCCACAAGACTTGATCATGATTCCCGCAAGTCTTAGCATGCGTACTGCTTGTTTTTGGTAATTTTTCACTAGTTATCCCGCAGCTCTTCTGCGGTCTTGTATTTAAGTTATTGTTTTTGGATTGGGATGAATGTTGCGGTCTTATTTGAATCATAGCATGTCTGACACGTAGCTCTTAAAAGTGAATCGTCATGTTTTAGTCCTTTTTGTTCCGTTGCTTGTGAAGTTGATACGTGTCCCTCATGCATCAACGTTCATCATTACTTCTTTATTGTGTCAGACTTTCCCGCAACCTCGGTCAGGCAGCAAGGCTATCTGTTTTGAGTAGTGTGCCTTACTTTCCCGCAACCCACGTGTCGGTCAGGCAACAAGGCTATCTGTTTTGAGCAGTGTGCCTTACTTTCCCGCAGCCCACGTGTCGATCATGCATTAGTGTTGTCAGGTTCAAATTTTATCAACTTTGCACCTGTCAATTTAATGATTTAAAAGGCTATGTTTCAGTGTTTCTCGTCTCATTGTAACTCGCTCCTTCTCCAATAGTTTTTGGACACGCGTTGCTTGGATTTTATTCTCTTACAACTTGCCCCTTTTTCTTTTTCCAAATTTTGACATATGGCAAGAATTTAGAAAAAGAAATTTTGTAATTATTACTTTTACACCTGCAATAACTTCTCTTCCCACGCTTAGTTTCACTTTTTTCCGATTTTCTCGCTAGCATTAACATCTTTTCCCACGTTCTTATCAGTTGGCAGTTTCAAGGCAATTAATTCTCTGATAAAGTTTCTCTATTTTCATTTTTCGACGGTTTTGTCCGTTACAACTTTCTCCTATTTAATACCAATTATTTCCTTCATTTCATTCTTTACACCTCTTGTTTTCTTCTTCTTAAAGTTTTAGTGCTTTTCATTCCTTTGAACTTTTCAGAGATTCTTCAACACCTTTTCATTCTCCTGAACTTTTGTGATCAAGGATTCTTGCATCGGGAATCAAATTTTTTCTCTTTTCAATCAACAGATTTTTCTTCTATCTTTCACTTCATTGTAAGTAATCATTTTGCTTTTTTCTTTTCGTACTTGTTTGTTTATCAATCTTTGTATCTGAACCTTTTTGGATTAATCATTGATGATGATGATGTTCTTATCTGTTAATTATTTATTGAAATGAATGATGATGATGATCTCTCTTTTTGATGATTGGTTGTTTTATTATGGTCCCTTTTTTCTTCTGATCGGGGAATTATTGGTTGATTTGCATTTTGATGTGATGATCCTCTTGTCGTTCTTTTGCTTTGCAACTTTCCTGATTGGTTCTTGCTTTTGAATATAATAAACTTTTTTTCTTGCTCTCATGTGTAGATTGAAATTCATCATGGCTGGAAAGGACAATGCGAAAGTTACTGGTGATGTTTCTCATCAGGATGAACAACCTTCAGTCAGGAAGTCATCTCGATATCCTGTATCGAAGAGTCACCCTTCTGGATCTACAAACCCCGCAAGTGTCCGTGTTGCGGTCAACAATCCTGCTCCCAAGAAAAAACGGGCTCATGAAAGTTGTAGCTTTAAATCAGTGAACCTTAAGGAATTCAAAAGGAATCATGGTCTTCGCCGATTCAAGGTTTCCTTTTATGATTGTGATGAAGATGAAATTACCCTGGAAATGATGGAAGGTTTTGAATACAGTAACAACAAGTTATTAATCCCTGCGGGAGCATTAGATGCGGGTCTACAGCTTCCTTTGTATCAGAGCGAGAATCCTTTTCAGTTCGAAGTTCTTGCCAGCCGTAAACAATCCCATCAAGGCTTAGTGCGGTCCATCACTCAATATAATGGGAATTGATGGCGCATACTAGATGAATGTAGCATGCGAAGCCATGGAAGAACCAATTTTACCTGTTACGTTCCAAACCTTGCGGATCGTAAATATTACACGGTGGAAAACTTTCATGCTACCTACACGGACAACATTGCCGCAAAGAATTTCAAGAAATGGAGCGTTGGCCCATGCCGCAAAGGTGGTGAAGGATTCCGCCTGCTAGCGGAAATTGACAACGCCAAGCTGAAGTACATTCTGGGGACAATACTTCCTCTAAGGGAAAGAATCCGTGAGGATCACGACTACAAATGGTACGGCACCCTTTTAGTCATTGAGGGTCCATGGGTCTTTGGGTTCGTTCCTGATAATGTGGTCTACGGTTTTCTTACCCGCTTCAATTGTTACTGCACTTGGCGGCTAAATTTTTCTGACTTCAAGTTTGCACTTATCAATGTGGTACGTTAATCTGTCTTTCTGAACTTTATATATTGCTTAATGGTTAGAGTTTCTCTCTGATGGTTAATATTCCCTCTCTTTTTTATAGCCGGAAACTGAGCCGCAAGCTGACGAAAGCGCAAAAGATGATGCGGTGGTGAAGCGCAAGGCCGCAACCCCTGCAGAAAAGGTATTGTTTTAACCTGAAGAATTTTAATAGTCTTTATGAATTTCATTTAATGAATTATTGTGGTTCATTAATAGGGTCGGAAGAAGGTGAAAGGCGCACCCCGTGCTTCCACGGACAGGGAAGAGGGAGAAATACGAGATTCTCCCCTTCGTCGTCCAATCTTGAGAGGTGAAGGAAGCTCCGCTCCAGAAAGACAAGATGAAGAGCAGAATATACCTCTTGAAATAACAAACTTTGAGTCTACGGATCAAGTTGGTGCTGCGGAAGAAATTTCAAATGCTGCCATCAATTTCTCGCACCAAACTGTCGTTCCTGATCCTTCTTTTTCCCTTCAATTCTCTCCTTTGATCGTTGATGAGCCACTTGAAGCTGCCACAAGTGAAGATGATTCAACTGATGAAGAGGATTGCCACACTCAAGCTGATCCTATAATTACTTCAACAGAAGTGGATCCGCAATCTCATGTTGCGGAAGCCGAAGAGTCTGCGGACACTAATGCAGAGGGTAATGTGCCCACAAATACTATGGTAGAAACTGGACCTGCTGTGGTTAATGCTGCGAGTGTGGCTGCTGATGACGCAGTACATCCAAACATGGAGTTCCCGCAAGCGAGTAAAGGGAAGGGAATTGCAGACGCTTCAAACCTTTTGGAAAAAGAAGAAGAAGTCTTCCAATGGTTCATGTCAAAGAATCTTTTATCTGTCCAAGCAATTCTTTACCAGTGAAATTAGATAGCGCTTCGGTCTCACGCTTGCGAAAGTGTATAGAGGTTGTACCATATGAAGTGGTTAGAGATGTTTGGTTGAAATACCAAGGTGAAGTTGTTGATCCCACATTCCGCATTAACGAACCTTTTTCTCTTGCAGAAACAATTGCGCTTGCGGACGGAGAAGTATACTCTTTCCCACAACAAGCTCTTGTTGAGGTATTCTTATTTTCTTTATCTTCTTTGATTTCTTCCTATTTTTAGTTTTATTTATAGCTTTAATTTTATACTTTGCAGCTTGCGCGGGGTCAAAACGCTGCACATACAATGTATAAATTCTATAAGGCGCGGTCCACGATGATGGAGTCCCAATTTAGGTTAATAGAAGAGGAGGCTACAGGCTTGAAGCGGGAGAATGACATGCTTCGTGAACAAATACTTGACCTTCAAAATCAAGGTTTAATTCTTTCTATCTCGTCAATTTTTCTTAAATTTTTTTTACTTATCTTCTGAATTACTTCATGGGATCAGCGGGGGATTCAGAACTTGTATCTAGGATACAGCGTAGAATTACGCAGTTGAGAGATCATGTTATAAGAGTTAATAATGAGAATGTGGAGATCAAGATAAAATTTAATGATCTTCTTGATAGTCATGATTTAGTCAAACAGAAGCACGATGAACTAGAATCACAGCATCGGCTTCTATTTGGGGAGAAAATTCGCAAGAAAGCTGAGTTTGAAGCTACTTTATTATGGACTAAAGATTGCGTTTCTGAAGCACGGGAAATATCTGATAAATTGGAAAAAGAAAACCGCAGGCTTTATGTGGAACACAAGTATATTCTTGCGGGATTTTCCCGTTCCAGATCACATCATCATTCACATCTTTCTTCGTACATAGCGCAGCTCATTGAAGACAGAGACAACTCAGCTTCAGAGGATAATGCTAAAGGAAAAGCCCTTGCGGATGCTCAAGCTATGATCTGTAATTTATCTGATTCTATTCTTCATCGTGAGAGCGACATTTTCCGCCTGCACAAAGAAGTGGCAAGGTGTACATCTAAATTGAATCGTCTGCAGGATAACGAAGCAGAGTTAAATCAGTGTCAACAACATCTTGAACAACTCAAGGCCAATTATATCAAGCTTTCGGGAGAATATGATTTTCTTGATATTACCAAAGATGCAATGGGTCGTGAATTAGTAGAGTTCGAATCCCTTACAAGAGGTATCCTATTTTACCGCATGCTTAAAATTTAATATTATTCCCGCATTGATTAACCCGTTACTTTTATTTCAGGTTTTGAAGAAAAGTTTAAGGATGTAGCTGCAAGAGCTGCTAAGGCTGAGGGAGAGCTTGGTGCGGCAAATACTAGGATAGAAGAACTCAATAAGCAGCTGAAGCTAGATTCTATCAAAGTTAATGAAACGCAAACTCAGTTAGAGCTTACCTCTACCAAGGCCAGTGAAGCGCTCGCTCAACTTGAGCTTTTATCTTCTAAAGTTAAAGGTGTTGAAGATAACTTAAAACATGAAGCTGCGAAGAATGAAAGCCTTATCCGGGACTTATCTACTGAGAGAGGGAAGATAAAATTTTGGAAGACAAAAGTCCAAAATTACGAAACCGAAGTAAATCAGTACAAAATGGAAATTGAAAAGAGAAAAGCTTATATTTCATGGTTAAGAGCCGAAACTCGAGTTTTAATTGCAAAAGCAGTTAACAAAACTCTTGACCAAGTACAAGCTGATGGATTTCCTAAAATTTACAAGCGCAAAGATGTCCCCAATAATCCTCATTTTGAAGCTGATGTTCCCGCTCCTTAGCTTTCTTTTACGTTGCTTTATTTTTCTTTACTTCCAAATTGTATTTTCACTTTTATTTTGTTTTGTATATTTATTCCTTCAAAATAATTCAAGAATATATATATATTAATTGTTAGTTCATTATATGAGTGTAAATTTATTAACCGCAAGGAAATTTTGTACCTTGAGTTACATTGAGGGTTGAAGCGCATATCTAACTTCTCTCTGGCCAGGAGGAAATTAGGATGCAGTCCCTAGTGTATCTCCTGAAAACGGAGAGTGATATAACAATTAATGTCATGTTAGGAATCTTTGTAGCGAAAGACCCAATAGTCATACACTCATAAACATTTACATGGACTTTCTAGAGAGATTACATTCTGCTGTTTTACCTAGTATGAAGCCGAATTGTTGTATAATTGCATTGCTAGTTGTAAGCACTTCCTGAAGTGGAGAGTACCTGATACAATAGTTAATGTCATGTTAGGCATCTCTTTAGTGAAAAAGCCAACAGTCGTAGATATTCATTTGGACTTTCTAAAGAGATTGCATTTAATCTGCTTTACCTTTCATGAGCGCAAACTATTGTAGAATTGCATTGCTGGTCATGGATAATATGGTTTGAGATATTGTGCGTTCCAAGGATGTTGTAGAATTTCCCCATCCATATTCCGCAGATGGTATGATCCTTGTCCCGCAATATCTTGTATAATATAAGGTCCTCCCCATGTAGGTGCAAACTTTCCTGCTCTTTTATCCCTTTGGTATTCCGGGATTTGCCGTAGAACGTATTGTCCTTTACAAAGTTCCGTAATTTCACTTTTTTATTATATTCTTTCGCCAATCTTCTTTGATAATTTTCCATTCTTTGAAGTGTAACCTCTCTTCTTTCTTCTAAGTCATCCAACTTTTCAATCAATAAATCTGAATTCAAGTTCTTCTCCCATGCTTCTGTTCTTGTTGTGGGTAAAATAAATTCTGTTGGAATAACTGCTTCTGCTCCATATGTAAGAAGAAATGGTGACTCTCCCGTGGAGTCCCTTCTTGTTGTGCGGTATGCCGTGTATTATGAAGTTGTTCACACCATCGTTTATGATGGCCATCAAGAGTTTTCTTGAAATTCATAGCAATTGTTTTATTTGTTGCCTCAGCTTGTCCGTTACTTTATGGATATAGTGGAGTAGACTTATTCTTTTGAATATTAAATGCTTCGAAAAGCATGTCAATATTTCTCCCCTGTAATTGCTGTCCATTATCTGAAACTATAGCTACCGGAATCTCAAATCTACAAATTATATTCTCAAACAAAAATTTGAAAACATCTGTATCTCTGATATGTGCAAGAGTTTTGGCCTCAACCCATTTAGTGAAATAATTTGTGGCTACAATTAAATATTTTCTTTTTTTAATGCCTTCTACTAATGGCCCAACAATGTATATCCCCCATTTTGTAAATGGCCATGGACTGAGCACGAAATTAAGTTCTGTTGCGGGTGCTTTTATTCTTTTTGCATAACGCTGACATTCTTCACATCTTTTTACCATATTTTCCGCATCTTTATGCATGAATGACCAGTAATATCCTTGCGTTTTTGCTTTTAATGCAAGTGATCGTCTTCCACTATGATTTCCCGCATCTCCATAATGTATATATTTGAAAATTTTCTGCCCTTCTTCTTGTGATAAACATCAAAGTAAAGGTCCCAAGAAAGATCTCCGGTATAGAATTTTATCCCGCAATTGATATTTCACAGATTTCGATTGCACCTTTCTTGCCTCTTTAGTATTTGCAGGAAAAATCCCATTCTGCAAGTATTGATGTATTGAATCCCTCCAATCTTCTCTGGATAATTCATTTTCTGATTTTTGTGGAAAATCTGTATCATCTTTGTCAGCTGCATCTTCAATATGTTCCTCAACTTCTTCTTCCATGTTTTCAACTGCCCACAACTTAATTGACAGCTCATAAATGTGCCCAAAATTTTGACTATTGTAGTGTTTTGATCCTTTATCATTGAAGAAATAAATGCTAGTGTATCAGCATGGCGATTCTTGTCTCTGGACAAATGTCGAAAGGTTATATTTGGGATCTGAAGTGCCAATTTTTGCACAAGTTTTTTGTATTCTATCATATCTTCATCAAGCGCTTGATATTTCAACTCAACTTGCCGAATCATCAATTGTGAATCACTTGTGAGCCGCACATCACAAATTCCCAATTCAATGATAAGTCGAAGAGCATGAACCATATCATCATATTCCACTATATTATTTGTATGTTCGCCAAACTCAAGTCGAAATGCATGTACCATTCGATCTCCCGTAGGAGTTGTAATCACAATTCCGATTCCCGTACCTTCTTTATTTCGCGCTCCATCAACAAATACCTCCGATCTGCGGGAATTTACAGAGCTTAAAATATCTTGTGAATCATCGTCTTCTATTCCAGGAAGCCCTTGGATTTCAAAATCATCATCTATTGGTAAATCCGCAAGGAAATCTTCTAAGACTTGCGACTTTTGTGCAGTTTGTATTTCAAATAAGATGTGAAACTGTTCCAGTTGTGCATTCCATTTTGCTATTCTTCCCACTTTTCCTACATTCTTCAGCACAGATTCTAACGGAGCTTTGCTTGGCACCCGCACATAATGTGTCAGAAAATACGTGCGTAATTTCTGGGTAGCACAAACCAGAGCTAAAATTAATTGTTCAATTTCGGTATAGTTTATTTCCGCAAGGTTAAGAGTTTTGCTGATGTAATATACTGGTTTTTCTATTTTGTCATTTGTTCGCACCAATACTGCACTTATAGCATCTTCGGTTGCGGCTATGTACAAGGCGAGCACTTCTTCAGGTTCTGGCTTTTGTAATGCGGACAATGTGGCAAGATAGGCTTTAATATTTAGGAAGGCTTTCTCACAGTTCTCGTTCCATACGAATTTATTTTTCTTTTTCAAAGTGTCAAAAAAGGGCTTGCATTTATTCGAAGATCTAGCAATGAATCTGCCGAGTGCGGCCAAACAACCATTCAATTTATGTATTTCTTAACATTTTTTGGAGATGGCATGTCAACAATTGCCTGAATTTTTGCCGGATCCACTTCAATCCCTCTTTTGGTAAACAAATACCCCAAAACTTTCCTGACGTAACCCCAAAAATGCATTTATCGGGATTAACTTTCATTCTGAATTTCCGCAAGGCTTCAAATATCTCTTTCAAATCTTGTAAATGATACTTTGAGAATTTACTTTTTACTAGCATGTCATCTACATAAACTTCAAGTGTGCGGCCTATCCATGGTTTAAAAATTACGTCTACGAGCCGCTGATAAGTTGCTCCTGCATTTCTTAGCCCAAATGGCATTCTGGTATAACAGTATAAACTGTGTGGAGTGAAAAACGCAGTGTGTTCTTGATCTTCTTCAGCTAGAGCAATCTGACTGTACCTGAATGCCCATCCATAAAGGATAAAGCCTCATGTCCTTCGACCGTGTCCACCAACGGGTCAATGCTGGGAAGCGGATAACTATCTTTTGGGTGTTTAAGTTGGTGAAGTCTATACAAATTCTTACTCCGCCATTCTTCTTGGGTACAATTACCATGTTTGAAATCCAGGTTGGATATTGCACTTCTCTAATAAATCCTGCATCCATGAGCTTTTTCAACTCTTTTTCAACTGACAAATGATATTCAGGTGCTACCTTGCGTATGCGTTGTCGAAAATTTGTTGTTCCTGGGTGTATGTGCAACTTGTGTTGAACAATACTTGGATCGATACCTGGCATGTCTTCCATCTTCCATGCAAAAATGTCCACATAGTCTTTAAGTAGAGTGAACAAATTATGCTCCTTTTCTGTTTCCATCAATGTTCCAATCTTAATCATTCTGGGGAGCTCCTATGTTCCTATGTTGACAATTTTGGTTTCTTCAATGGATGTAAAAGTGGATTTGGGAGCTCCTAATAATGTGGGAGCCCCCTTTAACTGTTATGCTGGAAGATTGCCTTCATTAATTTTTGACATGCTTTCTTTTATTGAAATACCTTCATTTGTTTCACTTTCTACCTTACTTCTCGTAGTCTTTATCATATATTGGCTTAGGGATTCTTCTTTAGCCTTCATCTTTCGTTCTTTTTTCCTGTTTCGTTGCTGCTGTTGTCGCTCTTCATTCATGCGGATTTCTGCAAGAATACAAGATTTTGCTTCACTTTGGTCTCCTTTTATCTCCATTTCTCTTTGCGGTGTCGGGAACCGCAAATATTGGTGGTATGTTGAAGTTACCCCTTTCAATTGATGGACCCAGTGTCTACCAATGATGGCGTTATATGGAGATGGAGCCTCCACTACGCTGAATTTTGTCAGAATACTTATTGGTCCAGCCGCAACATCAAGCAAGATTTCCCCTTTTGGTTTTGAAGCTAGTCCATTAAACCCATAGATTGCGTAGCAAGAAGGCGTAAGCTGATCATCTTTTAATCCCATCTTCTGGAAGGTATCATAAAAAAGTACATTAAGAGAGCTGCCCCCATCCATAAGAATCTTCCTTACATTCCAACCCGATACAGGCAGTGTAAGCACTAGCGGATCATTGTGCATTTCAATCTCCTGGTCAACTTCGTTCGCAGAAAAAGTGAGCGGGGATGCCATTCATTCTTCCCATGCTTCAGCAACTCTTCCCGCAACCTTGAAGACTTTGTGACTGCGAACCCTTTTGTGCAGTTTTTTATCAATAGCTGCACTCATGGATGATTGACCGATTCAAAATAGGAAATCATGTTAATAGTTTGATCATTTTGCGGTATATTCACTGTTTTCCCCTTATTGAGTCTTGGTGGAGGGTCAGGTAAATAAATAAATTCTTTTAGTTCCCCTACATCGATCAACTTTTGCACTTGCATTTTTAGATTCCTGTATCGGCTTGTGGAATGGCCCCGATAACAATGATATTCACAATATTCCTTCGAATTCTGCGTGTGTTGAGACTGCTTTTCTTTTGTCCATGGTCACTGAAAATCTTGTCTGTTCTTTATTTCATTTAGGATTTCTGAGTAAGAAGTGTAGAATTTAGTAAAAAATTTCTCCTCAAATTGGCGTATAAAATTTTCTTATATCTTCAGATTTTGCTCGCTTTGATTCAACGTCAGGAGTTTCTCCCGCACCCCTCTTTCCGGAACTGGTTGACGGTTCTACAAAATTTTCCATGTTGGCATTCCCCTGATGCTGGGACATTATTCTGGGATGCTGCTTTTGTATGTCCTGCAATCTTGCATATTTTTCAATAATATTTCTGAGATCTCCTTTGTTTTTTGGGTTTTTATCATGAATATCAACAAAAAGTTGGCTTTCTCGGTTGGTTATCCCCCATTTATCTGGAATTACATCCGCTACTGATTGACAGATCGTCTTCCATCGATCTGTATAATCCCAGATAGACTCCTCCGTCCAAGATGCAAGAGAATATAATTTGTCCATGCTTTCCTCTGCGGGCTTATTGTACATATATGTTTCTAGGAACTTACGGGTCAATTGGGTGTAAGAATGCACCGACCCTTCTGAAAGGTTATCATACCATGCTAGAGCTATCCCTTTCAAGCTTGAGGGAAAATACCTGCACATAACAACATCATCTTGTTCCCACCTGGTCATGATGCGATTGTAATACTTCAAGTGAGTTGTTGGATCTTTAGTCCCATCGTAGCATTCAAAGATGGGAATACTACAGTTATGCGGTATTGGTGCATACGCTAGGTGCGGCGCCAACGGCGTTCTTCTAGCTTCTTTTAACACTTCTTCTAATCGCCCACTCTCTTTATTCTTCTAATTTTTAATTTCTTCTAATTTTTAATTTCTTCTCGCATTTTCTCCATGTCCTCACAATATTTTCTCCATCTGTTATTTTGCATTTCTGAATCATCAAAATTCAATCTATCTGGTTCATTCCACTGACGTGCGGGTTCCACAAGCATCACTCTCTGATCTTTATTAACCTTTGCTTTTCTTGTTGCATGTCTATTGGAGCTTACTTCTTGCCCCTGTATTCTAGTTGTAGATGGTTCCGCACCATGCTGAGCTTTTTCTTTGAGCATTTGGTTTTCTTGGGTCAAAAGTGCAATTTGTTCCGCACAAGTCTGTTGTACCTTGCACATCTCCTCCATTTCTTCCATTAATTATTGAATGTGGTCAATGCTATTTTGAGAGGTTTCTTCAAATGAATTACTAGTTGTTTGATTTTCAGAATTGTTTACTTGATCATTCATGGGTTGTTGCCCTTGTGATTCTCCCTTCATTTCCCTTTCTTGTGGAACCTCCATTGCCTGACTCCCCTGATTTCCTGTATTGACATCTTGATCTTGCATGGTTCTATGTGTCACTGTTTCCATTTATATGATCCCTTTTGAGATGTAGTGATTTCTTCTTTGTTCAGTCTTATGTTGTTGTAGGAATTTCTTTACCAATATTCTAAAAGAGTTCAGATAATAAGTTATGTGTTTCAAATGGTTTTATCATTCATAATAAATATATAATGCAGTCTGATTGAAAGAAAATATTAAACTTTCCACAAGTTTTAAAAGTTCATGTGCAAACAAGTTAATATCAAGTTCGGAAATCCAATTTAGTTAAACATAAAAATTAAGAACTTGATAAGCATAACAAAACTGTTTGGCGAAAATTTATGAACTAAATTTTCAAATCAACGATTTAAAGAATATAGTAGGTAACTTATCATATATGAAAGGTATGAAATAATAATACAATGTGTATAAACACAAAGACAAAGTCTATATATACATCAACTGATTAATTCATAATAAAACCATATGTAAAAAATTTTCAATATGATTCTCAATCATGGTATTTTAAAGAAAAGAATTTTCCAACATAACATGATTCAAGATTTTCAAGAAGAAAATTTTGATAGGTAGAATAAATTCTTTACTACCTTCCTGTTTCTAGCGCCAAATTGTGATTACCAAAAATCTGGCATCTTTGGATCACAACAAATATAATCTGAATCATACAACAATTTAATTCCATATCATAAAATCATCCTATATTAACTTTTAAAAGTCGGAAATCAATTAAAACTAGAAAATAATTAACTCAAACATTTAACGTGGTTCAACAAACTAATTGTCTACATCCACGGGTAAAAGATTTGTATTTTTATTATTCATCCTTAAACATTACAGAAGAAAAGCATACTATGAATCATGATCATATTAATCAAGTATCAATCGAACTAAGTTTACACAAAGTCTCATACCTAAGCTCTTGCCTATGATTCAATGCCTTCAGTCCAATTTTTCTTCAGAATTTCCAGTCCCTTTTCCTGTTTATGAGCTTGGTATTTATAGCCAATTTGATGGGTACCACCAATCTATCTTTCCACCTATTTATTCTTATCCATCCCGGGTGCAAAATACAATCCCGGAAAGCTTATTTGTAATTTCCGCAAGACTTGATCATGTTTCCTGCAAGTCTTAGCATGCGTACTGCTTGTTTTTGGTAATTTCTCACTGGTTATCCCGCAGGTCTTCTGCGGTCTTGTATTTGAGTTATTATTTTTGGATTGGGATGAATGTTGCTTTCTTATTTGAATCATAGCATGTCTGACACGTAGCTCTTAAAAGTGAATCGTCATGCTTTATTCCTTTTTGTTCCGCTGCTTATGAAGTTGATACGTGTCCCTCATGCATCAACGCTCATCATTATTTCTTTATTGTGTCAGACTCTCTCGCAACCTGGTGTCGGTCAGGAAGCAAGGCTATCTGTTTTGAGTAGTGTGCCTTACTTTCCCGCAACACACGTGTCGGTCAGGAAGCAAGGCTATCTGTTTTGAGCAGTGTGCCTTACTTTCCCACAACCCAAGTGTCGATCATGCATTAGTGTTGTCAGGTTCAAATCTTATCAACTTTGTAGCTATCAATTTAATGCTTTAAAAGGCTATATTTTAGTGTTTCTCGTCTCATTGTAACTCGCTCCTTCTCCAATAGTTTTTGGACACGCGTTGCTTGGATTTTATTCTCTCACAATAATAGTGGGGAGTATTATTTGTTCCTCTTTGCCATAAAAGAACTATTTGATCTTCTGCCTGTGATAGTAAATCCAAGTAGCCTGGAAATGCTTGTGATAGTAAATCCAAGTAGCCAGGAAACACAACACGACAAACAAATCTATAATTATTAGCATTATACAGTTACTTAAGAAGATTGATATCGATGTTCTGATTATATATATTGGGTATAATGAAATCTTATAATATAAAACTCTTTTAAAAGAAAATTTATGGAAATATTCATATGCATACAACTATACGAGGAAATAAAGATAATGGTTTGTGATTGGTTGAACTAACTATACCTATAAGGAATATTTTAAACGAAGGGACATAGGTTTAGTCGCTGAACCGTATAAATACTACTTTATGATATGAATTACACTACACATAACATTATATAAAGGGATAAAATTATTGGAATTTCAGCTCTTTAATTACCATTGCTTAGACCTAAACATGATACACACTTCACCGTATATATGCTGAAATCAAATTCAATCCTAGTATTAACATACTTTACGACTTATAGAATAACCACCATTACCTATCAAAACAGTTTTATCTTGCAATACCCAAAATATATTTGTTGAGTATTTTATATATTTTTTTAGGAACTTTAAACTCACAAGGAAGTTGGTTTGCCGTTTATTTTATATTTTCTTCACACGATACTTGATTAGTCAGATAGTGAAGATTTTCATACACTCCATCAATTAAACAAGTGTACTAATTCAGTTTGGGGGAAAAGGGTTTTCCCTTTACCATCGATAACACCAAATTAAGTATTTTTGGGTTAAACTCTTTTATTTTGAATAAGATTCTCAACCCTATATCCCTTGCTCTAAGTATTGTAGGGTATTTTCCGTATGATCTCAAAAACTTGTATCCCCATCCTCTTGTCTATAATTAAGCATTATGTTCAATATTGACATGAGACCAAGTACTTTGGGATATTAACTTTATGATATCGAATAAAGATCCTCAATGTCTCATGTAAGAGACAACTCTATGATCTAACAAGGTATCCTTAGAGGCATATACAAACTACAAAAAAAAAAATACAAACATGATGATAAACAAGCAATAAACATCACGGTTCCACTGTTCTTCAGATTCTACCACAAGTCATAAAAAACATGCTTATTATAACTATACATACAAACATATCCAAAAAGGTATCCTTATGGTAATATACAAACTACAAGAAAAAGTATACAAACATGATGATAAACAAGCAATAAACATGACACTCCCACTGTTTTTCAGATTCTACCACGTGCCACAAAAAACATGTTTATTATTCCTTTTTATACAACTATACATATAAACCAAATAGATAGCATGTTAATTTTTAAACAAACATAAACATCTAAAAGTCAATATGAGACCTGGAATCATCGCGAATTCATCTTTGGGAAAAATTACAACATACATGAGTCCTACCAAGTTTAAGACCCATATCTGATACCAAATAAACAACAAGACTATTAAACCTCTGGGTCCAATAGAAAATTTAATCTCCTCGTAGCAATGTTACTATTTAAAAATATAGAATTAACCGTAATTGTTTATTAAAGACAATTAAACATAGATCGTCGATTTGAGGTGTTGTCCATCCACTGTAGATGACGATGATCTGGTACAATTAAGTATGAGGTGTAAAAAAAGTGTAATAATTTTTAAACTTAATAGCTAATACAAGAGTGAGTTTCCTCTACCCAGAATATTTGCACCAGTCAAACTTTGTCAAGTGTCTTCACCAGAATTAACACATTGCAAGAGACCTATTTCTACCAATAAGAACAAGGATACCATGACTGTTTAACGAAGGAGTTTTATTTGGCTAGACTTTTAATTGTTCAGATATGTTCCTAGCTCCGTCCCTGCCTAGCCTCATTACAATTAGACTCTACCTCCTACACTGGTCGGAACATCAGAACAATTGTTTTACGAGGGTCTAAGTGTCAAACCCTCATCCCAATATGAGGAGGAAGACATGAATAGAATGGTTGGTTCCTGGATACTCGTCGATTGATATTTGATGTGTTCTATAATCAATGATGGAAAGTGTTCATAGCGATTTTTACACGTTTTTATCGAGTCAATTGTGTATGATCCCAATTAATATTACCACAATAATGAAATTAGTGCGTGACTACTTCAGAGGCTGGCTAGCCACAGTTCACACGTAAAGAAAAATCACTTAGATAGCCACAATCTATGTCAGAAATTGGCAATGGCTGATGTTGATGATAACCTTTTACTTTTAGAAGTAAACTTTACAAGTGAATAACTAACACCTTCTTTTGAATCGTGAACCAAAAATCCTGTAAACAGGTGTAAGAAATTAGTTTCTTGGCTGGAAGGCCTTTATGTTGTCCTTTCAGATATTACTAATGTGACGTTTGGTTCAAGTTATTGGATTCCTAGAATTGGATTCTAAGGGAATCCAAAATTTTGAAATTGACATATTTTTATGATTATAATTTCCTTAAAGAGGAAAAAGGGTATTACAGTGATTTGGGACATATCAATTATCATGTAATTGAATTATATCAACCAAACAATAAAATTTGATCCAATTTTATGAATTGAATTACTTATAATCCAATTCTAAGAATCCAATAACTTAAACCAAATACCCACAAAAATAGTCCAATGACTCTTGATTGATCAGACCTGTGTAGCCATTAACCATACACGCAAAGAGAGAATATAATCTACAGTAGTGTGTCAAAATTTGATTTATTCTCTTAAAGTCATAGTACTTGTTATTTGTTTATTATCGAAGTCGGGCAAAAGAGAAGATTCATCCACCGTCACCCAACCAAGTGCCTTATTCTATTCCTTCATGGGCCAAAAAAAAATAATGCTTCGACCACAAATTGTTGTGGTCACTGATTGTGGGACAATGAATCTCCTTTTAGTCATGCAACCGGTAAAGTAAAATGAGAAAAAAGAAAAATAAAAAGAAGAAAAGCTTTCTGGGATTTCATTTACAACCGCGTAAAAGGATGAAGAAAGGAAAGAATAGTACGTAAAATGTAAGCAAAAGAAAAGACGATCAGTCGATAAAAAGATATAAATCTTTTCAATATTTTTATTTTAAAATGAAGAGACAGTATAGAAAAGAGAAAGAATCGAATTCGAAATTTAAATCGCTATCTGGTGTATGGGGGAGTATGCAATTGATTCGATTCCATGGTTAAATTTTTACATATAAAAAGGCCTATGGAGAAGGAGAAGAAAACCATCATTCCACCACACGTCTTGCCACCTTCCTCCCGAATTCATACCAACTGGGGTTTGTTCTTCTTCTCTTTTCTATTTTTTGACATTCTGGAGGAATTTCGGTCTTTTTTTTTTGCATGTGGGAAGGACTTTTCATGAGTATTTGTTTCATTGAATTGTAGTGATTTTGACTTGGAATTGTGAACGTTGAAGTATAATTTGGCGTTTTGCTGTTACAGTTGAAATTTGAAAAATGACTTGGTTTGTTTTTGTGGGAATATTTATAGTGACTGAAGTATTAACAGTGTGTTAATTTTGAATGCAGAAAACTTATTTGTGGAAACGCCCCTTTGTCTAACTTAGCAACTGTTTGTTGTACAACCACCTCGCTATTCGATATGGGTTATGTGAATCATGTATGTATTGAATCTCACTAGCATGTGCAGCTTCAGAATTCATGCTTTTCCTACTTTTACTGATTGGTTGTTCATCCACGACATTATCCTTTTGCTGATCTTGTGCTTTTGCCATTGTATTTCAGGATCTTGATGACCAGAACTCAAATCAAGGTACATGCTACTTTGGGTATTCTTTTCATTTTCTTGGCTTTATACTGTAAAGTTTGTGATTGTAATGCAAATTTGCTTTTGCTTTGTGGCTTATCTTACTAGAGTTGTAATGCATCTTTTACATCATTATAGTTTTACATGTCCTGCGGACACTCTCCTTCAATCTGAATGCTCATCTAGTGTTTTCTCGGAAATTTGTAGGTTTAGTGCTGCAGAACGGAAAAGAAATCCTATTCCAGGTAAAAAAAAATACTCCCTCCATTTCTGGAAAAGTGTTACTATCACCTTTCATTTTAGCCTAAAAGTAGGCCAATTTGAAAAAATGATAATAACTTTTTTCCTGAAACGGAGGTAGTACTTCACATGAAAGATGGGTTTATGTTTGCGCTACCAATTAGCTAATGTATACCTATCAAGCTTCAATTAACAATAGTTCATGTTAATGTTGTTTGGCAAAATACGTTTGAACTCTTTTATTATATTATCCGAAGAACAGATTGTTGTAAATATTGGTTTCTGTAATATCTCCCTTTCAGAAACATACTACTTTCATCTTTGAAAATATGAAATGCTTTAGAAACATACTATTTCTATCTTTGAAATATTAGTTCATGCCTTATGTCATATCTTTCTCAAGCCTTCTAACATCGGAGCTCCATATTCACCAGGCTTTCAACTGGGAGTCACATAAACAAAATTGGTGGAGAACACTAGAACGTAAAGTTTCTGATATTGCAAAGTCGGGGTTTACGACAGCATGGTTGCCACCAGCAACCAATTCCTTCGCACCAGAAGGTTAGCTGCTAGATAAAGATTTTCAGAATTGTTCTCCTATTTGGTGCACACACCTGTCCTGGAGCTATCTGTTCTTCTCACCCACTCTCTCTCTCTCTGATTTTTTTTAACAGGTTACCTACCACAGGACCTTTATTCGCTCAACTCTTCATATGGTTCTGAGAATATGTTGAAAGCTTTACTATATAAAATGAAGCAGCATAGAGTTAGACCAATGGCTGACATAATTATTAATCATCGTATTGGAACTACCCAAGGGCATGGAGGAAGATATAACCGCTATGATGGGATTCCATTATCATGGGATGAACGTGCTGTTACATCTTGTACTGGTGGATTGGTAAGCACTATGCACTGTCTGCAGTTTATCCAAGTAACATTTCTCGCAGCTACTAGATATTAATTCTAGTGTTCATGTCTGTGTATTCTGAAATGATCAAGTTTCCCATGTCTGATGATTGATTAATAAATTAAGCGTAGTTGCTTCATGATATTGAAAGTTTCCTTTATGAGGTTATGAAGATTCTGTAAAAGCAGCTACAGATATCAGTTGTTTGTTCAAAAAAGTAGCATCTTTTGTCCATCTCACGTCGGTAGTATTCTGCTTGTAGGGAAACCGAAGCACTGGAGACAACTTTAACGGGGTTCCAAACATAGATCATACACAAACTTTTGTTCGGAAAGACATCATCAAGTGGCTACATTGGCTCCACTATGATGTTGGTTTCCAGGATTTCCGTTTTGACTTTGCAAGAGGGTAAGTGATGTAGCAATCTTGTTATTCTCCTCTAGTGTTGTTCCTGGTGTATAGTCTTAATTATTATTTCTTTCACATCATGTTTAATTTTTTAGGTATGCACCAAAATTTGTGAAAGAGTACATTCAGGAGTCCAAGCCAATATTTTCTGTTGGCGAATACTGGGACTCCTGTAGCTACAATGGATGCAGCTTGGAGTACAATCAAGGTATCATATACATCAATTTTGGTGTGTTTTCTTCGTTAAAATTTTATCGTCACCAGGATGACGTCAGTGTTTCTTGTGTTTGGCAACTAACATCTGTGTTCAATTGAATTCTCGTGCAGATAATCATAGGCAGCGGATTATCAATTGGATTGACAACACAGGAGGGCTTTCCACTGCATTTGATTTCACTACAAAGGGAATTCTTCAGGTAACTTTAGCAGTTTCTCTCACAGTCTCACGTTTTCCTTTTATATACTAACAAATGAAACTCTATCCTAGGTAGGAAATCTAGAATTAGCTGCTTGAGAAGTAGATATTGTTAAAGAAATATATTCATTGTGTGTTTCTGGTCCTTCAGGAAGCTGTTAGGGGAGAATTGTGGCGTTTACGTGATGCTCAAGGAAAACCACCTGGGGTGATGGGATGGTGGGCTTCGAGGGCAGTCACGTTCATTGATAACCATGATACAGGTTCCACACAGGTAATTGCAGTTCTTATCTTTAAGTAGATGTAGCAGGTCCATAGGATGTGACAGGTTTTTTACCTTTAAAGCATATATGGTGCACATGAAGTATATTTGGATGTTCGACCTTACTGATCGTAACTTATGAGGCACCATGAGCCAGCAAAGTGTATTTGCCTGGCATCCTCTTCGAACCACAGTAAGATAGTTGGTTAGTACAAGAAACAGGTTTCTTGAAGATGATTAGAGCCATCAAATGAAATCGATTAATAGCTAACAGTTCCTTGGTCAATGTGCACCATTTTACTTATTTCAATGAGCATAATAGCATTTAAAACGTGTCATCCATGTGTCCAAATAGATAATTTTGTGGCTAGAATTCAAGTTCTTACTGTTTAACAACTCTGTTCTGTGTGTGCAGGCTCACTGGCCTTTCCCCTCTAATCATGTTATGGTGGTATGTTATTATGCTCGTCTTCCAGCATTTTTCCACATCATTTTGATTTGTGTATTTAGCTGTCCCTCCCTACGACCTCTCTCAGAATCAAATAAGATAATACTGTGAACTCATTCAATTTTGATATAAACTTATTTATGTGCATACTGTTCCGTGCCCACATTACGAGTCTTTTATTTGCATTAAGACCATAACTTTCGTCAGTTCTGGAATCTGGAATCTGATATCTCGATCCTCTGCTGCAGGGTTACGCTTATCTACTCACACATCCGGGAATACCATCCGTGTTCTATGACCACTTCTGCAATTGGGGAGAATCTATTCATGACGAAATTGTGAAGCTGGTAAACTACGTTTCCACTATCTTTATATCAAAACCTTTCCCAACTAAATGTCTTATTTACTACTTACTGGATGTTTATCTGCAGATGAGCATTCGAAAAAGTAAAGGAATTCATAGTCGATCACCAATAAAGATTGCTGAGGCCCAGCCAAATCTCTACTCAGCATTCGTCGGGGAAAAAGTGTGCATGAAGATTGGAGACGGGACCTGGTGCCCAGCTGGAAAAGAATGGACTCTAGCAACTTGTGGTCACCGATATGCAGTTTGGCAGAAGTAAAAGCTCCATTTCCTTACTAACTAAGAATAAGGTGGACAATCTTTTGTTTTAGAGATTGTTGATGTATTACTAGAGTACACGTATGCGGCATTTTATCACTTACATGTAACAGCTGTGTCATTTTATCACTTAAATGTAACAGCTTCGGCATTTTATAACTTACATGTAACATCCTGACGTTCTTTATTAGTTAGTCCTCTTGATAATCAATCAGATTTAAGGCGTAAGAAATTCTGTAATTACATGGCTGATCATGGTCATGAATTTGTAAGTTGGAATTTTTTGGATGAACTCGGTCACTTCTGATACCGTTTTAAATGCAGTTTTGGTTGGTCGATACCAACCTGTAGACGGACACCAATTCAATCAGAATTTTATTAGGAGCAATTGGGATTAATCGTCACTTACTGCTGTATGATAACTAGTTTATTAGTATCAGAAAATAGCATCTTGGATAAAATAGGTTAAAATAAGAAAGTGAAAGTGCCTTTTTTTTTTAAGGACCGAGGTAATGTAACCTTTTGTATCGGTCTGGAAAGGGTCATGCTACCATAATTAAATGGCCCAATTCTACCATCTTCACCAAAACAAATAGTAAAGCAAGAAGCAATTTCTCTAGTATGTTAGCTTGGGCATCAGCAGTCGGAGCTAATATGTTGGCTCATTCTCTAGACAAAGATCGATTTATCCAGCCTGCTATATATTTCAAGTTTGGTGGGCATCTGCATCTTCTTTTTTGTGGTGGGCGTCTACATCTCCTGCTTATTGTTTTGACAAGGTTCCAAGCTTTGTCGTCTACGAATCTAAAGATGAGATCATGAGACCATTTACCATCTCAGCAAATCTTAATTAGTTGTTTGATAATAGTGGTTAAAATCTTAATACATTTTAGTTTAAGTTTCATCCTTTTAATCCCAGCAGGCAGGCACCACCTACCAACATAGCACCAAAGCAAACACAAAGACAATTAGACAAAGTGACAAACCAGTAGAAAAGAAGGAAGGTAAGAAGTAAGAGAAGTGTGAGTAGTGAGTGGGTCATGAGAGTTGTGCTGCTGGTGGTAGATGGGAGAAGTATTGGAGGGTCACATGGAAAGAGAGAGGGAGGGACACAGAGTGAAAGACCTATCACCATCATTTAATCCCTCTCTATCTCTGCTGCTCCCTCCCAATTGTCATCAACCTCATCATTCGTTTCTTGAAAGATGTTACAAAAAAACATGTCCTTTCTCTGCATGAATCATCGCTCCCCTCCTCCCCTATGTATATATATCTATCACTAAACCCTAAAGAGTATGAGTATCTCTCTGTCATCAATCAATTCAATACATGCAGTAAGTATTTGTTATGTTTATCTACACCTCTTCCCAAATATGCTCACAAAATAAAATCTAAATCATGGCAGATCACGTGACCCCCTTTCTCATTACACGTTATTTCAATATTTTCATTATACATTTTTCTGTCAATATGGGTTTTCTTTCCAGAGCAAATCTCTCATTCACAAATTTCTACAAATTTCTAGTAATAAAAAACTAAATTAAGGATGTGTTATAAATATTGTTGGGGGTTAGGGACTCAATCATGAACAAAATGCTGCATGAGCCGCATCATTTCTCCTTTTATCTGCTTCATGCATATTTTGGATATAAAATAATAAACCCTGTTCTACCCCTTTAAATAAATAAGTATTTTGAGTTGGGAAAATGATTGGACGCAACAAATATTTTTAACCTTAATGTAAAACACTTTTGTTTTACCAGAAATGACAATTTAGTCAAAATCACTCTTTTAAGTGGAAGGAGTCTTTTTCAAACTCCCAAAGGGAGTTACTACTTACTGTCAGCTGAAAATGGTTTGATGTCTTGACTATAATTCTAGGTGTTGCTTGAAATTTGCTATTAGAACAGGTGTACAATGAGGTTATGAAATTATGATACCCCTGGATTTGGTTATGGAGTGGATGGAGGCCCAGAAAAATCTTAAGACTCCATCCAAAGCGAGAAAGAAAATACAGAAATGCTCTTGGTTTACTCTTACCAGTGATTATTGTTTGTGCAGAAGTCTGCATTGGTTGCATTACAAAAATAAGTGGGTCTGGACTGCATCATCAAGCTCATCATATGATTTTAGCGCTCATTTTGGATCTTATATATTCCTGCAATATTCATTCACTGGCTCGAATACGTAGCTATGTATAGTAGTAAATCTTCACGCCAAAAAATCAACACAAATATATGAGAAGTTGAAGCTAATGCATCGACTGTAATAGCTACACACATGACACAGCATTGGCTATATATGGCCGCGCGCTAAACTAAGATAATTAATCAAATTGTATTTTACCTTAACAGCACAGCATTACTCATGGTAAAAGTATGGTAATATCATAACATTGTTCTCCCCTTTGACAATGCCTTTATTGAGAGATTGGATTCTGTTTCTTTTGATAATGCCTTTTTTGAGGAAGGGTGTAGCACCACTTTATTTACATGCGGAGGTAGAGAGAGAGGGGTTGATAATCATGAAAGACGAGGATTTCCATGCATCGAGCAGTGCGTGAACAGCATGCAGTAATCCCACATACGACTCCCACCACCCTACCCAGTCCTCTTGGCTCATCATTATCTCTCACTCTTTCTTCCTTTCTCTCTCACCTTAATTTTCTCGCTCATCGATCAGTCTTGATCATCACTTACCACGCACAACACAACAACAACCGAAAAGAAAAAAAAGGCTAAGCTAGTAGTGGACAACAAAACAAAGTTATTTTTACGCAAAAAGGATGTTTGGACGACAAAAGTCCATGGCCTTTTCTGGTGAAAACGTTGGATTCTTGGTTCCAATATATCCACTGAAATCCCATTAAAAGTTGAAAAACATAGTAAATGCATAACCGTATAATTTGTGTGAATCAAGTCATTCACTACTCCGACTCCGTCCCTCCCCGTTTTGGTGTATATCTTCTTATGATTTATTTAGTCAGCTCCTCCACTTGTCTAGTAAATTGAGCCCTATTTATTTTAATAGTGAGGTTTATAAATTTTGTGCCAAAAGGATGAAGGGTATATAAAAAGGATAAAATTATAAAATTATTTTATATTAAATTAATATTTTTATTATTTTTATTTTTATTATGAATTTTATCACTCTATTGACATGTTTTTCTCTTTTTTTTCTCCATTAATTTTTCATTTTCAAACTAAAACATTGGTGGTTATTTTGTTGATAGCTTTTTCAAGGACCAAATAATTAATTTTTGTCTAAATAACAACGATGATAAACCAGTGAAGCTAACCAGCACACAACTTAGTAGAAGAGATCCGGAAGTTACGAAAACGACTCGAATTAAACAACCGAAGAAGAAAACGGTTATTGAAGATAAAAAATAAATTACAAGAATCAGATACTTTTCAATCAACCCATTCTTCTTAATTAGGTTTTTGATTAATGCATAAACTCAAAATATAATTATTTTTTGGAATCTAGGTTTTCTGAATTTGATTAATTGTTCTTAACATTCTTCGCGGTTGAAGAACATCAACACATAGTCGTTCGATGTGGGCATTCATATCAACCGATTCCGGTTTGAAGAAAATGCACATGTTTATGTTGTTGTTGTTTGTTTGTTTTTTTGCTACAGTTAGTTGATTGAATGTTACATCAACTGATTACATAGTATGTGATTTTAAGTTGCCAAGACCTTAATTGTTAAATATAAATGCGACGAATTATAACCTTGAGCAACTACAGATTTTCTAAATGGTTTTAAACTAAATCTTTGATAAGCACATTTGTATCAACCGATTGAAGTGTCCATTGCTTGAAAATCGATGGATGTAGATATATCGTGATAGTCGATTGTATACTTGGAATTCCTAAAATTACTTGAATTTGATTGTTGTTTATTGTATATTGTCATATTCTTTGGGGATAAGGAAAAGCAAAAGGTTTTACAAAAGAGATCGAAGAAGAAACATGATCTTGTTTTTCCTCCGAGTTTGGAACGCGGTCAAAATTTTACGGCTAAACACCTTAGGGGCTCAGTAGGTGGGCATATCGATCGATTTTGTAAGCCAGAAGAAATGCTAATTTTCTGTTGGTTTTTTAGGTTACAATTGGTCGATGTGGAAAATCATATCGACTAATTCTAGCTAGAGAAAATGCCTATTATTTATGGATGTTTTTTAGGCTGCAATCGATATATATTTTCATTCTTATAAACCGATTGTGACAAAAAAATTCACTTGAGTTTTTAAGTCTTCATAAAAAAATATATTGTGTCTTCCTTTATATAGGAGCACATACTTCCCAACCCAATTTGCCGACTTTATGCATTTTTCATTCACTCTTACTTCGTCCACTACTCAAATAGATTTCGGAGAATGGCATGAGAACAGAAAAAAGATATGTATCTTGTTGAATCTTTCATTTCTGCCTTCCATGAACGTCCGAATGAAATTTATTTTATGTTTTAGAAGAGAGTTAAAAAATTATTTGAAGACCACATCGTGAATCCTAAACGCCGTATACGAAGAGACTTAGAGTTAGAGTCGACAACATCAAAAGGGACATGCGAGAGTACTGTAAAATTAAAAAAATGGTTAACGACTATTATCCCCAAGCTACTTGTAGTGAAAAAAGTGAGTAATTTTATGTGTTTAATCATATCTCATCATTTGATGTTTGCATTATAACTTATCGTTCATTTAATTTCAGATTAGGTGATTTGCAAGTCTAGCTACGGCGAATATGATATGATGAATGATGGTTCATGCAATGAAAGAATATACCGTGTTGAAGAGGCGTGTTCCGAGATTCATTGACAATGTATCAATATACGAGATTCAAGAATACGCATATTAAATTATGTAATGGACTAATGCGTTAATTTTCTAAAACTATGAATGAAATTTTTCTGTATAAAATGTATGGCACAATCAACATTATATGAGTTCAACATCCATCGACTAATATGATAAGACTTGTGTACAAAAATAGGTACAATCCTCTTATATGGAAACACATCCACCAGTTCCTTGTGTTCTTCGTAAATAAAGAACATCAAACTGGAATAGACATACGTGGGACATCTTATTTATTGATTATTTGTGTTTTTCGTGAATAAATAATATCAAACTGAAATTAGCTTATACGGACCATCTTATCGGCCAATTCCAATGATCCTGTAAAAATGCAAAAAATTTCATGTTTTTGATGATTAGTCCACACCAGTTAAACTCAACTAGTCTTATAGGGACGAAAACTAGAGTACAAGTTGTGAGCGGATACTGAACAAATTTAAATGCTTGGTATGTGGGCCAAAAGTCTCAGGGGGCAATTGCCGTCGACTTACATTGGCTTATGCTACTGACTTGAATATGTTAGGCCACAATCAGGAAGGGTGGACAAGCTAGGTCTCGACCAATGTAGTCCATACCGGATTTCGGTTCGTACCGGTCGAGGGCGGTACACTGTTACGTCGGTATACCGACGGTATTTCGGTTTTAAATATCGGCGAAATATCGGTCCATATATTTTATACCTATAATTTTATGAAAAAAATACTAGTTCACATTTTATAACTATAAATATATTTTAACACGTTATAACAAACGTTTTTTCACATTAAGTAATCGCTATTGACTTGAGGGTGGATAATTGTAAGAAATCGTAAGCTCGTCAACTCAATTTAACCGGTCAAGAGACTAATTAATCGCTATTGACTTGAGTAAATAAATATAAACATTAAGTAATGGTAATTAATTAAATAATAATTTGGAAACGAAAATAGCACCATTAGATAGATCTCGAAAAGTTATGACAAATGGACTACTCGAACGTATCATTCGGATACAGAACGAAGAAGAAATCATCTAAATTGTATTCAAGGGGCAAAATAATCATTTTACAAATAAATACTATTAATGAGATCACACGTTTACTCAGGGCACCCCAATATAATCAAATTTAACTTGGCAACCCACATTTATTATGTGTGTGCCTTAATAAGACTTTTTTTTAACAAAACCTAAATCTAAAAGTGATTTCGATTTCATTCTCTGTTATTCCTTTTCTCTTTTCCCTCTCTTTCGCCTCCTCTTCTTACTCTGTTCTTCGTCCATTATTGAATTGAGAATAAAATTTGTGATTCTGACATCGAAACTAGAAGAGAATGATTAAGAGAGTGTTACTAATGATGAGGATGGTGTTAATTAAACAAGAGACGAGGTAGAAATAGTGAATTTGAAGAGAGAATAAAGCTAGGGTTCCTGAATTGATGTTGAAATGAGATCTAAGTAATTAAAGATGAATTTTTAGATGAAGAAGAAGATGATTGTGTTAGATTGGAGATTGGATTCGAGAAGAATTGAGAATTAGGTTTTTCTGAGATGAATCAAATAAGGGTTTCGAATTGAATTGGGGGTTTGATGAAATTGAGAAGTAAATCAAGTTGTTAATAGATGAAGAAACAAGGGGTTGGAGTTCAATTAGAATTATAGAGTGATTTGATGGAAGATTGAAGAGTTAGGTTTCCGTGGGAAATTAAGGTTTTAAGTTTAGAAATTGAATAAGAAGTTCAATTAAGAGGATATGAGTTAAGAATTGAAGTGGGTTAGATTAAATTAAAAAACTTGGATTGAAATTCAGAGATTGAATTGGAAGAGAAAAGATTAGGAATTAATCTAGGGTTCTTATTGAAACTCAGTTGAGGGAGAAATTGATGGTACCGTTGAAATCCGTTGAAATTGATCGTTGGACAGCAACACATATCGGTTAAACTAGTATTAGCGGTATTGCAACATATCGGTCGAATACCGTACCGCCGATATCGTGTTTTTCGTCCCGGTTGCAATCCGAAACCGGTAAAACCGGCGGTATACCGGCCGGTATAACCGGTATCGACTACATTGGTCTCGACGAGTCAGAGCATATAGTGCTAATTTAACATCATGGTCTCAGCTAGGGCTATGTTTCGGTTCAGTTTCTTGCAAAACCAAAACCGAAACCGGTATAGTCGTTTTTTCAAAAACCTTTCCAAAATCGTTCCATTTACCGTCGGTTCGGTTCTTACTCGGTTTCTTTTGGTTTTGGTTTTTTCCAGTCGGTTTCGGTTAACCGGCTGGTTGTGTCAGTTTCATGAAACTGACAATACAAAATTCAGAAAAAATCAAAAAAACAGATACTTTTACATTCATTCTTCATTAAATTCCTGCATACATTTAAGCAATTCAAACAACATAAAATTTGTGCATACTTGGAACACAAACACATCCAAAAATCCACAATTGTTTGCACACAATCTATTTTAACTTAAGAGCCTTAAGGATCCACAATTGCTATTCCCTGTTGCTGCTGTTGCTGTTGTTGTTGTTGCTGCTGCTGCTGTTGCACACAATCAATTGAATGACATTCCATATGACAGGAAAATCAGACATCTGATGATGAATATGTGCATTTAGTATACCTGTTTCCTACAGACATCTTTTGTATAGAAGAAAAAGTAATAAACCAAGAAGATTGTATTGTACAAAACCATTATTGTTTACTTAACCAACAAATTCAGAAGTATACAGAGTGGCCAGATTTTGCTTACCCTTTCTGTATATATCTTCCTCCTCTATGTGGAGGAGGATGTCGAGGCGGCAAGCTGCAACACCAACATCGCAATTGAAGAAATAAAAACCTGCATACAAAAAAAATCCAATTAAGTTAATTAGCAAACTAAAATTACATCATAACATACATCCACAACACCATTCAATAGTTTCAATCAAACCATACAAACAGAAAACTGAAATCCAATTATCAACCACAGAAACTACCCAACTGAACTCTCTTGTAAATCAACCACAGAAACTGAAACCCGACTGAACTCTCTTGTAAATCAACCACAGAAACTGAAACCCATTTCACTAATAAGAGACGGCTGCTGCAAAATTTGGAAGAGAATATGGGAAATGAGTTTTACTGAATTAGGGTAAGAGTACTCAGACGAGA
>JAJJMC010003668.1:1908556-1929141 GCA_023531435.1 Papaver californicum | reverse complement strand
TGGACACATATATTATGCATATGGACACATCAGCAGTATATGTCCACATGACTACTTCTTTATCTGACATGGTCAAGTGAAGTTAGACAGGAGGACTTCATAGCAGCCTACTTGCCCAACAAATTCAACAAACTAGACGAGTTCAGTGAAGAAATCAAAGTCATTGATGTATTCTAGATAGCTATAATATTGCTGTATATCTTGTATATAACCTATTAGGATTAGGATTGACTAAAGTCTGTTACATATTTCAGTTCATGTACTTATATAAATAGTGAATGAGATTAATACATCTACACAGTTGTGAGACATATCCATGTCCCTTCTTCATAAATTTCATATATTTCTGAAAGCTTGGCCAACCTGAGCTGCAGCAAAAGGGAGTTTGCTCCCATTGTGGTAGATACAAGTCCTTGAAGTTGACAAATATGTCTCAGGTCGCATATAACCAGCGATTGTGCCAGATGGGCCAATTAATGTCTAAAATATCAAGTTGAACGTGTAAGATCAGAAAGAGGGAGAAGAAAACTTATAATACGGGATATCTACTTACAATTTCTGGAACGACGGATCTGCAAGTGATACCAATAGAGTGATGGTGAAAACAGTAAGAAACCCCACAAATGGTTTATGTACGAAAAAAAAATTAGGTTCAGGCCGCAGAAAGTTTTTTCCTATTCACAGGCCGTCTTTTTTTTTAATTATAAAAAAGACATAAAAAGACAAAATTACCCCCATAATTATGTTGAGTAGTTCCATTAACTTCCTGAAACGGTCACTAACATTTATTTTTTCGATTCCTTTCCGTTTTTTTAATTAAGATTTCAGAGAATTTTTTTTCTTAAAAAATCTAGATCGATTTTCTTTGAAATCGGTCATTCAAGTTTATTCAATTTCTTCGAAATTAAATATCCAGTAGTTACCAAACCTTTGAAACTAACTACAGTCCTTCATCGGATTTCAATTAGTTTCAACAATGAAGGAATCGACGACAAGAAAACCGATTTTGAAGAAACGGGTTAGTAAACCAAGAAAATCATGTAAGTAAACCTAGTTTAATTGTTTATATATTTCATAGCATACATTTTTTCTACTAAATTTGATTTTAATTTTAATTTTTTTTTTCGAATTTAATTTTTATCATACAAGTTGATGATGACCTAGAAGACAAAGTTGGGGAATCGATCAGCGCGAGTAAAATCAATAAACAAAATGTTTCTGGTAGGATTCTTTCCCAGATGCATCTATTTTGATTTTGTTTGTTCATTTTTTTTTTAATTTTAACTTTTACTGTACCTGCTGATGATGACCTAAAAGAAAAAGTTGTAGAATCGACAAAGTAGAGTAAAACCAAGAAACAAAAAGTTTCTAGAGAGACATTTTAAGAAGCATTTATTTCAATCTTTTTTCTTTCGATTTTAACTTTTTTTGTAATTGTTAATAATGACCTAGAAGACAAAGTTGGGGAATCGACAAAGTATAATGAAACCATGAAACATAAACTTTTTTGTGAGAGTTTTTCTTATATGTATCTATTTTGATTTTGTTTTTTCAATTCCTTCTTCGATTTTGACATTATTTGTACCTGCTGATGATAACCTAGAAGAAGAAGATGAAGAAAATGATGGTGACCTACAATAAAAAGAGATGAGAACCAAATAAGGAATGACAGTACTAAGAAGAGAAATAAAGACTACGGTATACATCCATACTACTCATGTGTGAATTTCCATTTACAAGCATCCAATTGTTAAAAATCATGCTACGCATTAGAGGTTATGCAGAAAATGAATATATGTTATGTAGCAAACTGAAAGGATACTTAACAAGTTATGTAGATTAAAGTAGTTGCATAACTTGATATGCAACATACTGAAATGGTGCATAATATGTTATGTAACCATATTTAATGGGTGCATAACCATGACAAAGATCCTGAAAATGAATTTCTTAACTAAGTAATGTGAACCTGAAAATGAAATTTTGTTTCATTGTGTTAGAAATCCTAAAAACAACCCTATTATGGAGGTCTCAGAGATTGAAGGATCAAGCGTCACCTTTTTCAACTAAACCTGAAGCAGAGAAGAAGAATGGATCTAGTGTGAAGAAGAAAGCAAAGAAAGTTGCACTAGTGGTAGTACTTGAGGAAGAAGATGAACCAGAGGGTGATAAAGAAGTTGGACTAAAGGATGATGAAGAAGTTGAAGCAGAAGATGATGGTATAAATCTACTGGTAAATTAAGAAAACAAGCAGTTGTCGGACAATTATATGATATTTTAGATAAAGTTCTTCATGCACACATAGAGCATCTAAAGAAGTTTACAAACCAAGAAAAAACAAAAACAAGTTGAGAAGCATATTCCGAAGAAAAGGATGGATTATGGTTATATTTACTTGTGTCTTCTTCTTTTTTTCATGTAATGTGTTGAAGTTTTTTTTAATGTATATTTGATTTGTTGCAGTCAATCTAGTTGAAAAAAAAAAATCAGAAAAGAAGAAGAGGAGAAGACAAAGGAAAATGAGGTATGTTGATAATGAACGAACAAATGGATGATTTAGCTGCTAATAAAGGTACGTTGCATGCATCATCTATAATCAGCTTGTTTTGTCATTTACCTGTATGTGTTTACACTAATAAAAAATTATATATGCATAATTTTATCAAAAAATTGTATATGCATAACATTTTATGTAGCCTACGTGCATAACATGTTATGCATCCATCAAAAAAAAGTTTCATTAGTTATGCATCCATTTTTGTTGTTATGCAGTCACCAAAGCCCCTGTTACGAAAAGTCTATAAGAAACGGTTATGGAATCATGACTATAAGGTAGCAGTTTCTTCATAAACCTGTCATTGTCCGTAAATTACAGTAACAAACTGTCATCATAAGATCAATTTCTTATACTAATGTAACAGTTTCTTCATTAACCTGTCATCGTTGACAAGTTACAGTAACATCTTCTAAATAAAACTGCTATCTAAAACTTATTTTTTTTGTACCAAGGTAGCAGTTTTCTCATGAACCTGTTATAATAGGTAACATTTTCAAGATAAACTGTCATCATACACCTCGTTTGTACTGAGTTCATGTTACAGATTTGGTGATATGCACAATAGTAACTAATATCAAAATAACAATAGTTATAGGGGAAAAAAATTAGTGTTTTAATTGATTTAATAAATAAAGCAGTCCGGTGGTACAAATCCTGAGCCAAAGTTATATTACAAGTTAATGCACGACATAGAAAATCCATTTCATATAAAAGTGTTTCTTAGTACTGAATACTGGAAAAAAAAAAGTTAACAATGAAATCGGAAACCATATCCTTTTTTTCCACGCCAAGTATGACCCTATAACTTCTCTGACTCAGGATAGGGCCATGAGTCATGACTTATAAATAAACCTGTACAATGAAACTGGTTCATTTTTAGGCTATTAAAAGTGAACAGAGTAGACTTTCTCTTGGCGGAAAAGTGGAAATTAGATATATGTTTTTCCAGTGGGACTAACCTTAGCATTTGGTGTGTCAAACACATCATTTGGAACTGGCTCAGGACAGAAACCCGTGGGGAACAAAGATTTGAAGAATCTTCCTGATCATTGGAGCATCAAATGTTGGGCATGCCAGCATCAAAACTTAATTTTCCAGCTGAAATAAGAAGAAAATTTGAATCACTTATTGGGTGGAATACATGATCCATTGAAATCTCATCAAACGATTCACGAAGAATTGCGCTATAAACATAGCCAGTAAGTGCAGATACTGGGTTACTGGGTCAATCACTTTCAAAATAATATATGAATGCACCATATTGCTTGCTAACACCAAATCAGATATACATTTGTATGTCCATGGAGCATAACCCAGGATGCAAGTCAACAAAACTTACCAATCTAGCCAGTAGAGGTAAGCAACCACACTAACGCGTTGAATCTCGAACTGAACAAAGCCTTTCACGGGCGTCCTTGAATGCTTTCTTCTAGATATCTAAATAAAAGTTGTCCTGCTCTTGCGCTCACAAACTAGATTGCCTCTCCTACCTTCCCCTTATGCTTGAGGACATCCTCCTTTGACACGACTTCCCAGAAGCGGGCTGCATGTATGGAGTCAATGTCTGGAGTGCAGGTAAAAAAGAAACACACCAAGAAGCTATAACGATTTTAACTATTTATATTTAGGTAAACGTTATGCAACAAATAAGAAAAATTGAACACAAGTTGAGAGATACGCAAACAAGGATATTATACGTGCTACCAAATAGATTAAACTATCCGAGAAAAGAGATCTAGGTCGATCTTTTCTAATGATGTTGTAAACGTGCACACGTCCTCCAAGTCATAAGAAGAACCAAGATTATTTTCCTTCTTGATAAAAGGAGATTTCTTCCATTTCAATGAGGATGAAGATCTGTTTGGTGTTTCCATTCATAGTGTCATTGGTTTCAACATGGGGTCCTCAAGATTTAGGCTAATAGTCCCTCTCAAAATAACTGAATTTGACAACCTGAAAGTTAACTTGGATTTTGAAGGCAGGAATAATTAGAAACATAACCAAATAAAAATATATATTATACATAAGGATAACCTTTTAGGAGTCCAAAAATTTTCATTCAATAGACCAGAAAGCATATGTTGCAAATGGGTGGATCTATATATACCTTGGGTCATTCCCACATGCTTTTGCGATCAAAATTAATCCCGAAACTATACTTTTAGCTACACTTCCTCTGCTTACTTGTGATGGATTTTTCGAAGCATGTAAATAGAGCCTAGATTGGCGCCTACCAGGAACATGGACTTTGTTTACAGAAAATCCATGCTCAACTACAACTGAATATAGCCGAGTACTAAAACATAGATAGATTGCACACTCTTTTATTAGTACAAGCATGGTGCATCTAAACGACAAACCTATACGAAACAAGTAAACAAGTTAGAACTTGAGTTGGTTATACCTGAGCAGAGAAACAGGATTCTCCCTGACATTTTTCGTCCTCCCAAGCAACTAGATTAATGTTTATACCTCCAAAACTGAATCCTGAACAAAAGAGAGTATTTGAGAAGATAATTGATGTAACTGAACTATCAAAAGGAAAACTCTTTTCTTATACAGAGGAGTGAAGTGTTCTACACAGAAAGAAAAACTAGTGTTATTTTCAGCAAAAATAACCCCTACTAAGGATCAAAATACACATCACAGGCCTTTGCTTGAAATTAACCTATAAACACCAAATTTAACAAATATGAATTCAGAATAACAAGAAAAGAGAGATAATTATACAAGGTTGGTTGAGAGGAAACTACAGATTTCATTAATAGATTGAAAACTTATACCTTGTAAGAAATCACATAGTTTAGAATCTTCGTGACCACCATCAAGAACCAAATCAAGTAACCGAGGACCATAATTTGATGGAGATAGAGAGAGAGCTTTAAAGATCGATTTTTGCACACAAGAACAAAATTAAAAACTATTAGAGCAAGTGAGATGAATAGTAAATGATCGATAGATAAGGATTAAAGCAAAGGATGAAACCCTAGATTGAAGTAAAAGATGAAATCCCAGATTTTTCCAAGAGAAAAAACCATAAAAGAGATATGTGAGATATGCTTGTACATAGATAAGAAACTACTGAAAGAGATTAGGTTTATCAGTTAAATGAAACAGAGAGATACGGGTGATGGTAATGAAAAATTTGTTTAAGATTCTTCTTCTGGGGTTTCAAATACAAATGAGAGGAGAAGGTGTCGAGAGACCCACTAACAGAAGTTACAAAACAGACCTACCACACATAGCCCACTACTAGTAGATAATGGCCAAATAGGGACTTCAACTGATAACATCGTGCGTTTAAGAATGCTACATGATAGATTATATGAATATCAACTGTTTTGGATCATAACTGTCACTAAAAATGAAAGTGATAGTAATTAACAGAACTGTCATCTATCAATTTACACTTTAGTAACAGTTCTTATATAAAACAGTTGTAAGAGCTTATTATACATCATTGTACAGTAACACTTTTCTAAAGAATCTATAATTGCATAACTATTCGATAATAAATAAAAAACCGTCACGATTGTTCAACACTATTGGTGTCATGGACCGGAAAATTCCGTTTCCGGCGCTTTACGCTGGGCAGGCTAGAACTCCCCGATGTGTGATTTTAAAGAGTGTAACCCGACCTTAAAGCTAACTTCTCGCTGGAAAGTGCAGGTAAATTTTTGCTTTCCAAACATGCCTTGTATGCATTATACTCGAAACGTAGTTCCCACATTATTCAAGCTACGTTTATACCGTTCCAGGTATATTTGCCTTCCCAAACATGCTTTGCAAGCATGGTACTCAAACCGTAGTCTCCGTATCGTTCCAACACACCCTTGTCCTACAAAGGGTGCAAGGCCATTAAAGCCCATGGTGAATGCCTTTGACTAGCATGCCATTCCAACCTACCCTCATTATACCAAGGGTTGAAGGCTATACAAGCTAATGGGGATGCCTTTCGCAAGCATCACATAATTTCGCTTTATTGTCCAGGCCTAACTCATGCCTTGGATCAACACCTAGGCTATTTCAAGCCTAAGCTTTCGCTTCATCAATTTTACTTCGACCATGCGCTGGAGCCTGCACTTATCTTGTTCTTGCCAAGAGTGTAACATCCAGGCATATGCCATTTCATGCCGCGACGGTTCCAAGGAAGTATGAACAATCCATCAAATGGAATTGCAACTACCTCATCAAGTGTGGCAAAAATCATCTCTTGCTTAGCATTGCCGAGCCAGATGATATGAGTTACCATAATATCGCAGTCATCTCCCAAATTAGATGATATGAGCGATAAGGTGTTGCACCTCAATGCATTGCATTACGGCTGCCTACGTACCCAACCCGTACCTTGATGGGATCAAGCATGACCGTAGTTCATCATATGGTCAATTCGAAAGGGACAAGCAACTTAAGCCTATTAAGGCAAAGCCAACTTCGATTCCAACTTCATCGCAAAGCCAAAGGCCAAGCAAAGCCTAGTCCGTGTAGGCCAGAGGGCTTTCGCAAGGTATGCACTAGCTTGTGCATAACTGCCGCTCTTTATTATGCAAATATGCATTCTCAAGTACGTAGCACGATCGAAAGATGCTTTCGCATAATTCAAGCTTCATCGGCTAAGCTACCAGCATATTGATGCTTATGCATCAAGTATGCTCCAACGAATAGGCTACTTCGCATATCTACATGTTCATTACCCCTCATGCACATTCAAGCTTCATCGGTTAAGCTACAAGCATATTGATGCTTATGCATCAAGTATGCTCCCACGTATTGGCCACTTCGCATATCTATATGTACATTACCGCTCATGCACATTCCAACAAAGCTCCCTCTATATATATGTTTTATTCGCATAACAAATATTAGAAAGGTAGGGGTCATCCATCGACTGTAAGGTCGCAAATGAAGATTTTTTGCCAAGCCAAGCGAAGCATTCTCGGGTAAGCTACAGTTAAATACGCTGATGAGCATCAAGTATGCTCCATCGTATAAGATACATCGCATTTATATGTGCATTACCGCTCATGCACATTCAAGCAAAGTTCCCTCCCTATATATGTTTTATTTGCATTTCCACAAATAAATATTTGAAAGGTAAGGGACATCCATCGACTGCAAGGCCGAAAATCAAGATTTCTTACCAAAGCCGAGCATTCTTGGATCGGTGATGCATTGGATAATGCATCACGGCATAATATTGCCTTAGCACTATGATGCATTTATCGAATAACGACATTGGCTCGATGATGCGTTGGGTCATGCATCATGCCATAATAGTGCCTTAGCACTATGATGCTCTCACTTACGCAACTTCGGCTCGGTGATGCATTGGGTTATGCATCACGGCATAATAGTGCCTTAGCACTATGATGCTCCAACTTATGCAAATTCGGCTCGGTGATGCATTGGGTCATGCATCACGGCATAATAGTGCCTTAGCACTATGATGCTCCAACTTATGCAACTTCGGATCGGTGATGCATTGGGTCATGCATCACGGCATAATAGTGCATTTGCACTATGATGCCTCCTCGGATACGCATCACGCGTAGTAGGGCCTTAACACTATAATTCGAGGTCAAGGCATCCACACCCTAATGCACATCTGGGTAAGCTTTGTAAGCTTAGGATGAAGCTTCAACCCAGGCCATGATGAATCCTTGAGTAAGCGCCATGCGAAAATTGCGGGTGTTACAATTGGTGTGAGTTTTGGTAAGAAAATGTTACCTATATCTCATAAATCATTCTTTTGTAACAGTTAAATCGTGAACTGTCATGGTTTTGAAATTTGAACTGTCACCAAAGCCCATATTTGTACTAGTGGATTTTGAAACAATACAGATTAATTTGTTGAAAGTGGCTCCATTTTGAAATGTAATTAATTGGTTATCTAGAAGCACAACAAACTTGGATAATAAAAGCAACCCACTTATAGATCAAATCATTTAATCATATGACCATAAGGATAATCAACATTTATTAAAAGCGTCCAAAGACAAAGTAATACACTAAACGACTAATTAACTTGTTGTTATTTTTTAGATACCAAGAATTAAAGGAAATATAGGATATGGGATTCTGGATTCAAGGAAGGAGAGAGACCTGATTCAGAAACTTGATATCGTGAAAAACAGTTTCCCAGCAAAGTGAAGAAAAATACACTGAGTAAAGTTGAAGATGCACCCGTAACAGTCATGTGGATAGAGGATATCGAAGTTATGCTAAACAAGAAACTTTATGAGAAAGGTCAAGAAGAGGAGGTCGTGTCCTTTGTATGCCTTTACATTCTTGTCGTGTTGTTTTCTGTCGATCAATGGGAGATTCGTTAGATGTCCAATACACGGGGTTTGGTGAAAGACATTAAGATAATGAAATCAATATAGTTCCCTGATTTAATTCATAAATCTCTCATGGAAGGCATCAAAATAGTGAAAAAGGAAATACGTAGTATCATAAATTGCAGTGGACCGTGTACTTGTTGGTAAGTTAGCTTACTTAGTTGCTTAATATTTTTTAAGAGTTCTTATTATTTTTTGTTTTTTAACAGCTTTGATTAATTCAACACTCATATATATAAGGTATACAGAGTTTCCTAAGGCTATACCAAGAGCTTCAAGGTGGAGTTTGGGAGCAATGAAGAAATAAGTAAAAAAAGAGACTGCTACAGACGTAAAGGTATTTGTTATGCATACATACCCTTTTTAATTAGTGTTATGCATCAACTTATATCTGATATGTAGTCGTCAAAAATGGCTATATAACAGGTTATATAGCTAATTTGATCTTCATAACCTGATATACGTCCACTTATATCTGTTATGTTTCCAATAATTATGTTAGGGTTCGCCGACTGGAATATAAGTAATAGTTTATCCTTTCTTAACACCGAGGACTTTTCAACACAATTGGCTCCAGAATTGGCAAAAAAATGTTGTAGTTAAGCGTGCTCGCGGCTGAGAAAAATCTAGGGATGGGTGATCTCTTGGGAAGCTGCTACTAAATGACCGCAGTGGTTAAGTGGGGATAGTATCGGTGGAGGGTTAGGTCATTACAAACTTTGTTTCATTGTGCACCCATTAACTCCTTGTTAAGACCCGACTAACTAAATAAAATTGAATCTCCTTCTTCTAGGCAACTGAGTCTGAGTCCCTGTCCATGTCCCTAGTCTGAGTGTTAGTAGTATCATTAGAGCAAGCTTATTAGTGTTAAGGTGTTGTGATCTGATTTAGTTATTGGACGTTAATATTTTATTTTCAGTTCTTGTTAAAATAAGATTTCAGATATGATTAAAAAACATGTCGAAAAATTCATCTTGAATCTCCCTAAATAAGTTGAGCAACCATTCATACTAATGAGTTTCATCACAAAAGTAGAGCATGTTGGTAAATGCTGGACTCTGTTAGAATATGAGTTCTCAGATGGAGGTAAGTTGAGCATATTTAACAGTCTTAGAACTCCATTGGTTGCATGCAAAAACAAAAAGTTAGGATGGAAAATGCTTGCATGCTATATATAATCATAAGACATAAAGAAATGTTGAAACTACCACCAGATTTTTTTTTTTTTTTTTTTAGTTCAAGATAAACTCTGATCCAGTTGTATATGGAACTATTGAGCATGGCAAGACACTTCCTCAACAAAGTTCTTATCATGACTGTTTTTTTCTTGTATGCTACTACATGAAGTGGAGGATGAAGTTAGGAGGCAAAAGAAAAATGCAAGTGTTGGAAAAGAACAAAGCAATATAGAAAGTCAACCAAAAGGGAGCTAAAATGGCAATCAAAATGTTATCATATGATACAAACAGTTGGGATATAAAGGCCAATGAAGACTTCTTTAAAGCATTAGATAATTTGATCTCTTGATTGTATAGTCTATTGGTACATAGGTGGAGACTAGTTAGTAAAAACTTCAGTCAGTTTACAGTAATTCGCAGAAACCTTGTATGTATGACTTATATTAATCTTATCTTCATTATTTGGTGTGAGAATTGTTGAACATGAAAACATTGTTCCTCCTTGTTGACGTCAGCTACATTATACCTTCTTCCCTTTATGATTAGAAAGAGGACTTGCAGGCAGTTTCTTGTAATGTCTGATACAACTATTGAAATATTCAGAAAGACTCGAAGATGTCTCCAATATATCATATATACAAACAAACTCACATTTGGGAGTCTAATTAGGTATAGTTTCATGGTTACAAAAAACTTCAGTATTTAACATAACCAAACCTAATTTAACATCTAAATGTCTAACCATGTTACTGTGACTTTTACATTCATCAATCATTAACTATCTTTGTATAGAGATAATTTTATTATCAGATCAACAAATTTTCAACACCATGCACCACAACCACAACCAACATTCTATTATAAAATCAAACGTATTCATGTTATAATATGAAACCATATAATTGTAAGTATAATCAACATGCAACATAAATTTTTATCAACAAGAACTTATCTTATAACAACATGAACATATCAGTAAGAACAAGAACGTCGATCCAAAAGAAAAACATGAAAGCAATATCAAATTGAACGACAATACCTTTTAAGGTATGGTCTTCTAGTTATTCGTCTTCAGTGGTCGCTTTTTTTTCCTCTCGGTTATTCGATCTTGATGTTTTTTTCCCCAGTGGTTTTCGATGTTGATTTTGATTATAATTCGATCGACTGTTAGGGTTTTGATTTGTTTTCAGTATGATTTTCGATCTGTTTTGATATGGTTTGAATTTCGTTTTTTGGTTTATTTTTTTTCCTCTCGATCCCATTTTCTCAGATTTATTTTCTCTCTCCTAAATCGGAAAATGGTTGATTGTTTGGAAGAGTGTTTTTTAGGGTGAAAACAAATGTACGGTAAAATCATACTTTCAAGTAGGTTTGAGAGATAAAAATCAAACGGACGAGCCTAAACTAAGAAATGGCCGTTCACATCCTGCTTCAATCACAAAGGTGGAAAAGATTGGGTAGGTCTCAGGGGAGGGAAACAAAGAAGGTAGAAAATATCAGTGTGATAGGTAGTATGTGAAGGAGAAAGGATTATCTCTAAGATGAATCCCTAATTTTGTATGTTTTGTTTCTCCTGACTTGTTGTCTTGTTCTTGTTTAAAATAGATGTGAATCATCTATTTATAGTTCGAAGGAGACACAATGATTTCTCGTAATTCGTGGAAGTTAGGGAGAGGTGGAGAAGTGATGATTATGGATATCTTAGTGGGGTGGTGCCCGGAAAGTAGGGAAAACCTGTCTGACCACTACTCCTCATCCTCTCAACTGTTCTGTAACCGCCCACTACTTGTTACCTTCTTGTTCGTGGATGTGTTGCTACAACGCATGATTTCCGTAGACCGCCAGACCAATGCCCCAATAAGAATCCCCCCATGTGTTGTATTTGATATTTCATAGATAGTGGAGTCATAATCCACTATTATTTTGATTAAGTCAAGTTAAGTCAAATGACTTTCCAAGTCAGTGCGGCAAGCTGCGCGACTCACTGGATTGATAATTAGACTGATTAGTGTCGAGTATGGTAAGTTCAGTGATCATGTACTTGCTTAGGAGTAACATGACACATTTTATGGCCAAGTATTATCTCAGAAGTGACTTATCATAAGTCTGAGAGGCATCTGAGGCCAAATATTGTAGAGGGTTTCTTGAGCAAGAAAACCTATTAGAAAATTATATGAGATTTGGTATTAGACCAACATTGAGAAGACGGGCGTATTTCTTAGGGAAGTAACTAGCAAAGCTAGTACTAGCTACTTAGCACAAATAGTAATGTGCAAGCCCTTTTAGTATAAAAAGCCAATGTGCTAATGCCTCAGGAGTAAGGCAACCATGCATAGCTTTTAGTAAATATCAATTATGCTATGGCTAGGAAACTAGTGTCAAGGAGGTTCGAAGTTAGCACTTCAATTAGGTTAAGTACAGTTAACACTAAAGTGCTAGCATCAATGCGCTTATGGCTAAGTCGCTAAGTATGGGCGTGCTAGGCCAAGAGCGTATTGGCCTAAGGACGTGATGGGCTAGAGGCATGCTAGAGCATGGATACACCAGAGTTAGAGACGCATTGGCTAAGCATAGGATGCGCCAGAGCTAGAGACGCGTTGGTTATGGGCACATCGTCCATAGGTGCATTAGCCAAGGACACACTAGGCTAGAGATACGCTAGATAGGGATTAGGGGCGTATCAATGCTAGGCATGGGATGCGTCATCTAGGAGCATTGCAGGTGGGATGCGCCAGGCCAAGAGACACGCAACACATGGGATGTTGCGGCCAAAACATGGGACGTGCTAGGGCATGGGATGCACTAGGCTAGAGCGCATCAGCGCTAGGGACACAAAGATAGGGGGATAGGGTAGCATCAACGCTAGGGACGCACCAGGCTCATGGTGTTCGTTACTCGGGGACACGCCAGGCCAGGTAGGTCATTACTCTGGGACGCGTCAGACTAGTTGGCGTTTCTTAAGCGCTAGGGTTAAGGTGCTAAGGTAATGACGCGCTAGCTAAGGCCTCATCAAGACAAGATGCGCTAGCTAAGACCATGTTAAGTTAGTTGGCGCTTCTCAAATGCTAGGGTTAGCGTTAGGAAACTTAGCGCTTTTAGCGACAAGGTTAGCGCTTTTAGCACTATGGTGGCTAACTAGCGCTAATCTGGTGTAAGCCAAATAGCTGGTGCTAACTTGGCATTAATGGGAGAAAAGGCTAGGGTTATCCTAGCTTGAAGGTTTAATGCGTCTTTTGAGGGATTGCTTCTTAATTGTGGCGCGTCCGAGAGGAGATGCACATAATTTGTGGCTTATATTTAAACAAAGTGCTATAATAGCATATTTAAGCTCAAAGAATCAATTTGAGAAACATTTGTTGCGAATGAAGCGTTAAGCTAGAATATATTTTGGGGATTAAGCATTATATTTTCCCGAATCCCGAATTTGATAGATGTTGCTGGAACATCGATGCGCATTCGAGACAAGTTCAAGGAATTCAGTCGTGGAATTTATGCGACTTGAGACTAGCTCAATATGGCATGAATATTATGAGTATTTAAGAGGATGCAAAGACAGTTTAGAATGTTTGAAGAGAATCTATACTCTTAATTCGCTTGCGGATTATAAGCAGAGATACAATATTCTATATTTTGTTGTAGAGTTAGGCATATGCGTATATATGCACACTTACCCCTTTATATTCATGCTGCTAGGCAGAACGCAATTTACAATTCTATCCCTTGTTAAAAACTCACCATCTACAGAGATAAAGATAGGTTTATACATATAAATATATAGGGAAACATAGTTATTTCAGCTTCTATTAAAACTAATTTTAGTTTGGGGCCTAATCATATTTTTTTTTTTAATTAGGGTCCAAGTATTATGTGTAATCCATGGGTGGGACTTTATCCTCAATCTCCTTACTGATAACTATCGTAAAGATTTGGTGAAACCAACTAGGGATGTGACAAGGTTAAACCTATTTGGGACACTTTATTTTTAATGCTTGTAAATGTTCAGGTTTCTAATCACCTTATTACTTTGGATTGGAATACCAACAATGGCAATTTGGAGATTCTAATACCTTATACTCTTTGGCATATTTGGTGCTTTAGAAATAAAATTGTTTTTTCTGGCACGAATTTCTGTTGGCAAGACACTTTGAAGATTATTTATTAAGCAACTGATGAGTTTTCACATGCCACAACTGGGAACACTTTTGTCCCCTCTAGAGTTTCTATTACTGTTCCGTGGTCTCCTGCTACTTATGGTTATGTAAAATTAAATATTGACGGAGGTTTTTCTGGTACTGGTGGTGTTTTGACTTTTGCATGGAGTTGCTGGAGAGTTTTGATGACCACCGATGTTGTCCCATCTTCACCAACTATGTGTACGAGGTGTGGGGTTTTTATCTAAAAGGCCTCAGTACTATATAAAGAGAGAGTGTAGCTTATTTTTTCCATACGGAACTCCACTTACTCCATGTGGGACTATTCCTAGCTATCTGATTTATTTTTCATCGAGCACATACACCAACAAGTTTGTGGCTGCTTTTGGAAAACACTTCTTTTAAAACTCCAATAACATTCCAGAACTATATGTTATTATAGATGGTATACAACTGGTTGTCAATCTTAGGGTCCATGAGTTAATCATCGAAAGTGATTCTCAGTTTGCTATTAATCCTTGTAAGTCTAAAAATAGTTGGTATATTAAAGGTATTTTGAGGAACATTATCAAACTGTCTCTATTATTTATCATGTGCATTTTCAACACGACTATAATGAAGCTAACTTTGTTGTCGACATTTTCAAACTGTCTCCTTTGCTAAAGGGGGATTACAAACTGTAGATGGTGAGTTTTTGACAAGGGTTAGAATTATAAAATCGCCATTATGCCTAGTTGAACATAGAAATATTCGCACATATTTATGCCTATACTTCTGACATCACATCAAAATATAAAATATTATATTCATGCTTATATTCCGTAGGCGAATTGAGAATACAATCTCTACAAAAGGCTGCATGAATTCTATGCTAACAATATAGTCTATAATCTCTACATGATAAGTATCAAGCTCCTAGATGGGTTGCCCACTAGTATAAAGCAATTTAAGTATTCTCTAAACAACAACAAACATTCTAATTGGACTCGCAGCCTCCTCGATATTTATAATATTTATGCCATATCAAATTGGTCTCAAGTCGCATAAATTCCACGTCTGGATTCCTTGAACTTGTCTCGAGTGCGCATCGATGTTCCACTAACATCTATCAAATTCAGGAATAATTAAATGCTTAAACCCAAAAATATACTCTAGCTTAATGGTTTGTTCGCAAAAAAAGTCTTCTCAAATTGCACTTTCGAGCTCAAATATACTACTTTAGTACTTTGCTTAAATATAAGCCACAAATTATACGCCACTCCTCTCGGATGCGCCATAAACAAGAAGCAATGCCTCTAAAAACGCATTGAGCCTCTGAGCTAGGCTAGCCCTATCATTTTCTCCTATCAGCGCCAAGTTAGCACCATCTATTTGGATTAGCACCACATTGGCGCTAGTTCGCCATCATAACGCTAAAAACGCTAACTTTCCTATGAGTAACCTTAGCGCTTGAGAAGCGCCAACTAACTTTTCATGGCCTTAGCTAGCATATCTTGGCCTAATGAGACCCTAAATAGAGCGTCACCACCTTAGCACCTTAATCTTAGTGCTAAACGTGCTAACCCTAACATTCATGCCTTGGCTTGACGCGTCCCCGAGAACCGGCCCTACCTAGCTGATACGCCCTAGCCAGTGCATCCTCTTGGTCCCGGCGTCCTCTTGGTCCTGACGCATCCTCTTGGTCCCGGCGCGTCCTCTTGGCCCCGGCGCATCCTCTTAGTCCCGCCGTCCATCTGGTCTCGGTACGTCCTCTTTGTCCTGACGCGTCCTCTTAGTCCCGGCGCGTCCACTTGGTCTCGGAAAGCCCACTTGGTCATTAAGCCTAGTAGGTCTCCATGGCAGGCATGTCCCTAATCCCGATGGGTCCCTAGCCTAGCGCGTCTCCATGTCTACCGAGACCCTTAGCCTTGGTGCGTGCCAAGCCTTGTAAGCCTCTGATGCAGCGGATAATAAAGAAAAGAAAGAAAAGAGAGGTTTTGTTCAGACTTCAAATATTCCTAGGAATATCGACTATGAACAACGATAGTTATTTAGACTTCGGTTTCCCAACTGTAAACAATAATCGATTAAACTTAAACAAGTTTAAGAAAATAATTCTTATTAATCAAATTCAACCCTTAAAATAAACTTCTAGACTCTTCTAAAATTACCCTAAATAATAAATCCGAAAATTAATTATTTTTCTACTAAAAATAACATTAATAAAATATAAATAATAATAAAATAATAGATTTATTTTCCATAAATCTCCCATTCTACCGGTGTTGGAGAAGATTCGTCCTCGAATCTTGCCGGTACCATGTTCTGCATGTATAACTTGTTGATGACAATCTTCATACACATGAATTGATGTTGTAAAAAAATAATTTATGCACCGTACAGAAGCATGAGGTATGATGGAAGCCCAAAACGGATCTTCATAAGTTGATTCAACAAATTCCCTCTTGCTATGGTTGATATGAGAGACAATTTGTGTATCACAATAATCAACAACTAGCTTACTCTCGGGCAAAGATAACTCATCAATATCAGGAATTTCTAAATCAATAAGTTTATCAGGATTAGATGACTCACAATGAAACTCCATTAAATCATGTGAAACTTCTTGGGACTATTTTTCTTTGTCAGAAACATGATGTTCTTCGCCTTTTTGAGAAGAAAATTTCATATCCTCGTCAACATCGGGATATTTATCAAAGATCGGAGTTGTATATCTCTCAACAATAACTTGATTTCGTGCATCATTGTCATGACGACAAAACAAGTCTTCAACGTTGTTATCTATAATATTGTTTTCTTCTATAAACGAGCATCGTTTAGATCGAGATTTTAGTGACTTCTTCAAATAATATTCCATCACATCCAGAATCTTCTTCTTTGATTTGATCAGATATTCACATCTTCTCGGATCTCGTCTTGGTGACAATTTATTAACCCTGACTACTCGTCTTAGTAATATCTTATTAACCCTAGAATCAAACTTGGCTGTGATACCAACTGATGCAGCAGATAATAAAGAAAAGAAAGAAAAGAGAGGTTTTATTCAGACTTCAAATATTCATATGAATATCGACTATGAACAACGATAATTATTTTGACTTCGGTTTCCCAACTGTAAACAATAATCGATTAAACTTGAACAAGTTTAAGAAAATAATTCTTATTAATCAAATTCAACTCTTAAAATAAACTTCTAGACTCTTCTAAAATTACCCTAAATAATAAATCCGAAAATTAATTATTTTTCTACTAAAAATAACATTAATAAAATATAAATAATAATAATAAAATAATAGATTTATTTTCCATAAATCTCCCTCCATCCCGGCGCGTCCCTCCCTCAGCTGGAGCGTCTCCCTTGGCCTTAACGTCGTCCTTTGCGCAAGTACTTCCTTGACTTTGGATCAAGTTCTTCCTTGACTTTGGCGTAAGTGTTTGCCTTGCTAGCTACTTCCCTCATATAAATACGCTCTTCTTTCCAAAATTGGTCTAATACCAAATCTTATATGGTTTTCTAACAGGTTTTCTTGCTTAAGAAGCCCATTACAATATTTGGCCTCAAATGCCTCTAAAATTTACGCTAAGTCACTTCTGAGCTAATACTTAGCCATTAAATGTGTCATGTTACTTCTAAGCAAGTACATGGCTACTGAAATTCCCAAAATCGACACTCCTCAGTCTGATTATCAATCCAGTGAATTACGCAACTTTCCTCACTGACTTAGCAAGTCACTTGACTTGACTTGACTTAATCAAAACAATAGTGGCTTATGACTCCACTATCTACGAGATATCAAAAAAAAATATTGGGGGATTCTCATTGGGGTATTGGTCTGGCGGTCTAAGGAAATCGTGGGTGGTGATACCACCTCCACGAACAAGAAGGTAACAAGTAGTGGGCGGTTACAGAACAGTTGAGAGGATGAGGAGTAGTGGTCAGACAGGTTTTCCCTACTTTTCGGGCACCACCCCACTAAGATATCCATAATCATCACTTCTCCACCTCTCCCTAACTTGCACAACTTAAGAGAAATCACTGTGTCTCCTTTGAACTATAAATAAATGATTCTCATCTATTCGAAACAAGAACGAGACAATCAGTCAGGAGAAGCTAAATATACAAAATTAGTGATTCCTCTCAGAGAATCCTTTCTTCTTCACACATTACCGTTCACACTGATATTTTCTGAACCTTCTTTACTTCCCTCCCCTAAGACCTACCCAAATCCTTTCCGTATTTGTAATCGAAGAAGGGCGTGAACAACCATTTCTTGGTTTAGGCTCGTCCTATTCGATTTTGATCTCTCAAACCTACTTGAAAGTATGATTTTAAAGTACATTTGTTTTCACCCTAAAACACAAACAATAAAAATATAAAGTTAGGTGAATTTCATAACTATGTGCTGCTTAAAAAGCCATCAAGTAGTCTTCAACTTCCTTTAATAATAATGGAAATGTGGATTGGAGGGTAAAACACAACTCTGAAACCATATTACAAGATTATAAATGTGGAGTGGGGGATGGATGTTGTATATTGAAGACTTATTTTAGGACGGCTTGGGATTTCCTCGTCCTAGGTGAGAACCTAATGGGTATTTCCTATTCTATGTCTAATCAAGTATATGGAAGGTGTTCCCTAATATTTTTTAGGGATTCTAGGAGGTCAAGTTTTTAACCCATATAAATAGGTTTAAGCCATGTAGAGAAAGTATGAGCGCAACATAATTGTAAAGAGTTTGGAGAAATTTCTTGTATTAGCTTTAGAGAAAAATGTAGGATTTAATGGTGAGTGCAAATTAGTAAGGAGCAAGAGACAAGGTGATCTCGATAATTGATGCGGTGTAACTAAGCTTTTGCTGGAACTCCCACGAAGGCGTTCTGCGTTTGTAGTTGATCAATTCTTTGTGGATTGGAGTTGGTGCGACTCAAAGTAGATGTAGATAATATATATATTGTATATATTGTTGAAACACTATAAATCTTGCATGTATTATAATTTTCATTTACTTTTTTGTTATTTTAATTGCTTGTGCTTGGTTTACGTATTATTAATCACAATACTCCAAGATCCTATTTTCCGCGGTTTGTTAAGACTCTAAAGTATTATGTGTACTAGTTCCTTTAACAGCTTTTTCCTAACCGTAGAGGCATTGAACCTTGACCCTATTAGTATTGTCTATGCGTCTCCTTCATATCATCTCGTAGTATTCATGCCGCTATATATTATAATTTTGGGTTTCTATACTGGCTCAACTTCTCATGCTTGCAACTTCTTAACGGGAATTTGTGAGTGAAAATCACAATGTTCTCCAAGAAATGGTATTTTTCACCTGAGATTGCTGAACCATCTGGATTTAAAATTTCACACATATAGTATACAAAATCGCAGAGGTCTTAGGGGCTTGCACTGATACCATCGTACCACAGAAAATCCGTTGGACAATGTGTAACACTAGGAATACAAAATAGAATCTGGTTCAAATTGTTTTAAGCCTCCTGGATGACACACACATGGTGCACAGGGCCACTGAGCTTATGAAGAGTTGCTCAAAAAATAATTTGATCGATCACTAGGAGTCACACTCTAGTTAGCAATTAGAACATCGGAACGACAAAACAACTGCATCTTTTTGCACTTTGCTTCATTTTATTGATTTGGATTTCTCATAACCAAGATAGATACAACATCTTAAATAGTGCTGCTAAAATTTAAATCAAATCAAGAAATTTATTTATTCTACCAGTTGATGTTTCCATTATTTAACCAAAAAAATAAATACATGAAAAAATTAAAACCAGAAATGCCACAATTGACAACAATTTTGCCACCAGGCGTTAATTAATCCTGACTCGTTAAAGATTTCAAAACCTGGCCAATTTTGGTATATCCATTTTTTTAGGCCTACCACTAAAAGTTAAAATAGAGTCATTATGAAATAAAATCAAAACCTCCTTACCCAATTACTTTTGTTAATGACTAATATACTTAATTAGAATTAATTAATCGTGTTACTTGTGAATTAATTGTTTTAGTTGTGAAATTAATTGTTGTTAATGAATAGTCAAACCATAAAAATTGAGAAATTTTGATTTTTTCTAAGAACATCAAATCAAAATCGGTGGATAAGGTGACACACATATGCCAATTCTGCTTTGATGTTCTTCCTTGACAAAGAACATGAAGAATCGGCGTATACGGGTGCTCATATCGACCGATTTTAAAAGTCACACTCTTAAATCTGTCGATATTGACATTTGTATCGACCGATTGTTAAAAAAATCTCAAAAAAGATAGATTTTTCTGTAAAAATACATTCATAATCGGTGGATAAGGTTCCCAACATGTGATGATTCTAAAAAA
>JAJJMC010003668.1:1870134-1908546 GCA_023531435.1 Papaver californicum | reverse complement strand
CAAAAATCTCAAATTTAAACAACTCTTTACCTAATTCTAAAAATGCTTTCTTGTTATATCAACTGAAAACCTAAAAAAAAACCTAATAATCAAACCAAAATATGATCTTTTTTCATCAGATGAGTAAATCAGATCAATATGAACAAAAGGGTTTGAATCAGAAACTTGAAAATCAGATCATATTGAATGGATTCATAGAGGCAACCAGAAGAGGTAGGAAAATAAAATTTTCAGAGAAAGAAGTAAAAAAGATTTGTGTTTCAGTTAAGGAGATAAAGGGGGTGTGAAGATCAAAACCGTTGGATTAAATAATGGACGGTTGATATATTATGGTGGAAAATGGCGGATGACCCGTATCTACCCGTACCCGATCCGTCAAAATGACGAACCAGACTCGACCCGACCCGTCATACGACGGGTTGGATGTGGATGAATACTTTAGTCATCCGTGAACTGACGAATCGAGTGTGGGTGAGACCAAACCCGATCCACCGACCCGATATGCAGCCCTAGTTACAGATGGAGGCGACAAGCAACAAACTTCTAGCACATAAAAGAGTGGATGAAGATTTAGGTGCATAGGACCGGGAATACCATGGGTTTTCTTTGGTACTTGCACTGAGTTGCACATTGAATCAAATAAATAAACTAAAGACAGAAGGATTGACTGCTCAGGCAGAGTGGATAAACTTTGAACCAGCAACATCAATTAAATCTTCCATGTGTAAGTCGGTGCTACAGAACCCAGAATAAATGGAAGTTGCCGTTTCATACCTAAGGCTACATATGGTACGATTTTATACTAAAAAACAAATTAATAGTAACGGTTTTTTTGTTTTTGAAATTATGTCAAACCATTTATTAATTAGTTAGTTGTAAAATTGATAATTTCAACAGTTCCAAATACTCGATAGTAAATTTTTTAATACAAAACGGAAAAGATCAAAACTATTTTAGTATAAAAATAAAGTTTGACAGTTTAGTTTATTATCTAAAACCATATAAAAATGACAAAAAATATAACCTTGGACGAGATATGAACCAAGTTGATCTGGACTTTACATATGGAAATAGATTATGAAGACAAGATCTTACTGATATAATTGAAATAATATAATGGCTTTTGTTAAACGGTTGTTGTTTTTCGGTTTGGTTTTTGGATCCACCAAAGCCGAGTCAATATCAACAATTTTCAGAAAACTAAAACCATCCCAATCTGTTATGGTTCAATTCAGTTAACTTTTAAACCGTTTGGTCCCGAGGATTTACGATTCAGTTTGGTTTGTTCAGACCTACCCATGCCCAATTGCTATTTGGAAATAAAAAGTTGTAAAAGTTAGATGCAAAAATAAATGATCTAACGGATTCATTCTCCGGAGACAAAGTGTAAGAATGGAACTTAAAATTTACAAATGCATCAAAAAATCTGACCTTGGTCTTACACTAGATGACCGTGTAACAGTGGGGGGTCCGACCGAAGATTGGACATTTTGTAACTATTTTTTTATTTCTTCAAATCCATTGGTCATTTAAAACTATTGTAATCAATTATTAATAAATTACAGTAAGTTTATAGTGCAATTGAAAGATTTTGGCTCCAATTTGAAGAAATTTGAGTTAGATTTGAAGGAATTAGGAAATCAAAAAATGGAAAAGGTTACTAAAAACTTTTTGCAACCATTTCAGGCCTTATAACAACTATGCCAAACTCTTCTTTTTGATAATATCTTTTAAGCTACACCAAGTTTGAGCGAAATTTTGAAGCTAAACAATAAGTTATGTATTTAATTTTATTATTTTCGCTTTAATTTAAAGAAATATGGTTTACATTTGGAGATATTTTAAGAAAAACAATTGAAATAGTTGCTATAAAGTGACTATATTTTAACTCCCATTATGAAAATATAGAAAACTTCCTTCGGACGTCCAATAAATTATAAATACTACAAATACAACAAAAATCGGAAAAAATAAGTTAAGTTATGTATCATCAGGTTCTTTAGCTTCCCATCTACACCTCTTGGCATTCTCCCTTTACCAGTTAGCAATGATGAAGTCTCGTTATATCTATAAACTACTTAGTGTTTTTTTTATATGGTTCTCAAATGTCGACGCTTTTGAGCAATGGTCCTCTCTTAAGGGTTCATTTTCTGTCCTAATGGAAATTTGTTATACAAATATAGTAGTGTATTATGTTGCTTTAAATGCACTCCCTTCTCCATATCTTAAAGGAAAAATACCTGCTATTGATCCTACTAACTGCATGTACAAGAAAATTTTATTCCCGGAAATTCAGTCTTATTGGGATGCTTGATTTAAGCAAGGTTAAATTAGATAAAGCCAGAGTTCATTTGCTCAACCAATGAAATGTTGTAGGTGAAGTCAAGTTTATCCCAATTGGAAGGGGATTTTTTTTTAAAGCAATACAATGAAAAACCTAAGACAAGGATTTTGGCATCAGACTCGCGGAAAGTGGCTAATCAAGTATTTCAAGTCAGAGATTAAGAGCCGATATTTGACCCGGAAAATCAGAGAACTTCATTATCTAAGGTTTGAATTAAATTTCGACGACACAACTTGGAATATTGGATAAAGGATAACTTGTTGGCACTAACTAAAGATAAAAATATATGTTCTACAGGCCATGGGTTATAGACCCAAACATGTCACTATCCAACAACAAAAAACCCAACAAAATAATTTTTTCACAAAAAACCCATTTGAAACCAACTGTCTAAACTACCCTTCCTTAAACCACTCACTCTCATTTATTTCTCCCTCATTCAATTTGTAACGACATTATTTCCCTCTTCAACCACTTCCAGAATTTCAACCGTTCCCCAATTTCAAAATCACCAAAAAAATCTCCTGAAGTAACATCATCTTAATCCTCATCCATATCATCCTGATTGTCATCATCATCATCTCCATCATCACCAGTACATTAAGAATCAGAATCAAAAACTGAATTTCTATTCCCAAATGGTTGTTCATCATCATCAGTAGATTTACTCACTTTCCACATCCTCCTTCTACAATTAACTCAGATCTGTCTATTCTATTCTCTAACAATTTCAACCTAACCTAATATCGAAACAAAATCACTAAACATCATTCAAAATGGTGAAGAAACAAGATAAAAAGAAAGATAAAAAGATCAACAAAAAACTTAATAAAACAGCTAAGAAACAAGATTCTCCAAAAGGTAAATTGAAGTTTTATTGTTCTTTAATGATTGTTTATGGTTGAAAATCAACATGCATCTTTTTCGAAATCACTGGTTTCATAGTTAGGTTTCAATTATATTTTTCTGTAATTAGGTTTCACTGATTTTTAGTTTCGCAATTTTGGTTTCATCAATGAATTTGGGTAATAAGATTTCATCTGTTTCGAAATCACTGGTTTCATAGTTAGTTTTCAATTACATTTTTCTGTAATTAGGTTTCACTGATTTTTAGTTTCGCAATTTTGTTTTCATCAATGAATTTGGGTAATAAGGTTTCATCTGTTTCGAAATCACTAGTTTCATAGTTAGGTTTCAATTACATTTTTCTGTGATTAGGTTTCACTGATTTTCATCTTGGTTTCATCTGTTTGTAGCATGGTTTTAGGTTTCATTAGTTTTCACCTTATTTATTTACTTAATGACCATTTTGAGGGAACCAAAAATTGGTTTCATCATGTTCACTTATGGTTTGTACCAACTCTGTTGGTGTTTTTTACATAATGACAATTTTGATGGAACATCATGTTCACTTATGGTTTGTACCAACTTTGTTGGTTTTTTTTACATAATGACAATTTTGATGGAACCAAAAATTGGTTTCATCATGTTCACTTATGGTTTGTACCAACTCTGTTGGTGTATTTTACTTAATGGCTATTTCGATGGAACCAAAATTGGTTTCATCATGTTGACCTATAGTTCGAACCAAATCTGTTGGTGCATTTTACTTAATGGCTATTTTGATGGAACCAAAATTGGTTTCATCATGTTGACTTATAGTTCGAACCAACTATGTTGGTGTTTTTTACTTAATGACTATTTTGATGGAACCAAAATTGGTTTCATCATTTTCACTTATAGTTTGAACCAACTCTGTTGGTGTATTTTACTTAATGGCTATTTTGATGGAACCAAAATTGGTTTCATCATGTTCACTGTATGGTTGGGACAAGTTCTGTTGGTGCTTATGGTTTAACAACAGGGAAAAAAAGACTAACAGAACCATATAGGTGCTCGTTGCATCATTTGTGTGCGGAGGCACCTAATATAAAAGCTTTGATACAGAATAAGGAAAAACACATGAAGTCCCTTGTTGCTTGTCCATTTTGGCGTTTCTTCAAACCGTTCTACGAAGGTACGCTGCAAGAAGAAAAATTAAAGAAAAGGACAAAAGCAATTCAGATGATCTTAGGGTCATATTATAAAAGTGTCAAGCGTGTGAAACCAGATTGTTTCAAGTTAATGAGGGCAAAGAGTATGATATTGCAGACCACACCTGAACAATTCGCTGTGATTTTTGGTCTACAAATGATGAAGCATGTAGATGTAGCCAAAGATGATGAGCTGAAGAAATAGGTGGACATGTTTGCGGTCGAGTATTTTAAAGAAGATAAGAAGATGAGGAAAACTGATATTCTGAGAGTTATGTGCAAACTGCAGCAGATGAAACCAAAGCTGAAGACTTCGTCAAGCTATTCGTCCTCTATCTCTTGGTTTAAATATTTGTCCCAGACAAAGGTGGGAAAAATCTGGCTTCAAAATACTTGTACCAAGTATTTGAGATGAATAACGTGTGTTGGCCAGATGTTTTTCATGAGTAGCTATTTGAGTCGATAATAAAAGCTGAAGAAGTTGATGATGTATCAGGTTGCGTCATTTACCCATTGGTAAGTTAATTTTTGTTTCTATTGATTCATAAGTTGTTTGTTTTTTATTTTTCCCGAGTTTGATTACTAATTTGGATGTTGTGTATTGTTTTTTTCAGTATTGGTTTGCCGAGATGTCAAACATCACCTTGAGACAGGATGTGAACGAGATGTACGCAAGGTTCACTAGATGGAACCTAGATGAAATAAGCAAGGCAGCAGTGAATAATTTTGATGATCTTAGCAATAAACCAGAAATTTTCTCAAAGGTAAAAGCAACAATAGTTCTTGTTTGTTTATAATTTTTAATGTCTGAGAATTAAAAATTTCAATCATTTATTTGGTTCCGCCTTATTCCAGATGAAAAAAAATGATATAACCAAAAAAAAGGTTCCATAGTTTATTTAATTCCACCTTATTCCAGATGAAAAAAAATGATGAAATCAAAACAAGTTACGTAACTTTTCTTGTGTTCTGCAGATGAATGTGGGTTACCGTCAGGGATCCTTCTTGCTTCCATATAATGAACAAGAAATACGCTTGGTCCAGCGTATAGAGGAAGAGGATATTCATGTTGAAGAGTACATTGATGGTGAACTGCAGGTTGGTGATGGAAATGAAGAGGGTAATGCAAGTGAAGAGATTTTTGGTGATAGAAATGAAGAGAATGTTGGAACTGGAAATGAAGATAACCCTTACAAGGAAAAATATAAGTGGGCGAGAATTTTGATTGAAAAACTTACAAGCGTTGGTAACAATGGTCTTCCTTAAGAAGATCAATCAATTATGGCCAAATATGATGCTGAGGAGAGGTTACAACCAGTGATGAAGACTTACGTGAGACAGAAACGTAAAAGAGATGAAACAGAAACGGTTTCGAACAATGAAGAAACGATACCTGAAACTGTTTCGAACAGTGAAGAAGATGTGGAGGTGATATGTTAAATGTTAGATGTGTTAAATATGATCTTGTTTATTTGTGTGTGTTAGGTTAATGATAGTTTCATTTGAATAAATTGGTATGAATTTCCTTTTTAATGAAAACAAAAAAGTTTCATTTGAGAATTATATTAAGTTAGAAATGTTAATATCTAACATATGTTAAATATTGCAGGATATGATAAGCAAATCTATAAATATTGTGGATGACATGATAAAAAAAGAAAGGGGTTTTCGGCAAGAAGAAACAGAACAAGATGCTGGCGACGTTGAGATTGAACAAGAAAAGGATTTATTGGTTGAAGATGGTGAACAAAAGAAAAAGTCTGACAATGTTGAAAAAGTTAATGCTGAGCTGAAAATTTACTTTGATTTGATTTGGTTTGATTTGTTTGTTGTCATTGAATCTAATTTTTTTGAAATAAAAAAATCTTGCAGGTAATGAATATGCCTGAAGAAACAGAACAAGATGATGCAGTGGAACCTGAAAAAGGTTTCAGCTCATGAAGTTCAGACTCATGGTTTAATTGAAGATTTTGAAGATTGTTTGTTGGAACCAGAAAAGGTTTCATCAACTGAAGAAAAAGTTCAAGAGCAAAAAGTGATGGAACCAGAAAAGTTTGCATCATCGGAAGGCAAAGCTCAACGACTGATTGAAGAGGTTTCAGAGTTAACTCTGAATACAATTAAAGAATTGAAGGTGGATGAGAAAGTTGAATATGAAATCAACAAAGGGAAGCAAGCCAAAGATAGTATATTAGAAGAAGTCTTGGAGATAACTCCAAACACGGCTGAAGATATCAAGGTGGCTCAACAAGTTGAATATTCTTTTTCGAAGACTGAGTTGAAGAGTGTAATAGAACAAGTTTCTGAATTGACTCCAGACACAATAGAAGATATCAAGGTGGCTGAGCAGGTATAATTGGAAGCCAAGAAAAGTTCTTTATCAAAGCCAGAGATAGAGATTGAAGTGTCAACTCAGGGTTCAATTGATGAAACTATTCTTCAGCAAATGAAAGATGAATATGCAAAGAAGACTTCTACATCAAAGCCAGAAAGTAAAGGCATGTAATACTACTCAGTTATACACATAACAAAAGATGTAATTGATTTAGAAGATGATATGCCTCGTTTTTGGCTTGGGATTGACGCAAAGTGACAGTGACAAAGAAGATAGTACGAATTAAGACGTCAGTCCCGAACAAAAGGTGAGTAACATAATATCAAGGATGAAGAAAAACAAAAGGAACATGCAAGTGGGCGGTTGTCAGCCAAGCAAAACTAATTCAAGTTCTTGCGTCACTAATATAAATTAGAGTATAGTAATAAGAACAAGTTCGTTCCCACAGAGAGGCAGGTGATTGTTAACTACTTTCGATTACTTATGTAAACATGGGGGTTTTGGTTGTGATTATAACTAAATTATGCTAAAACAAATAGATTAAAACAAATATCAGAGATAAGAACATTGGTTAGAGAGTTCATCTTCCATCTCCCAACATGTGATCAACTAAATCATACTCAACATTCATGCACTCTCAATATCAATAACCCTAAAGCATCCTATCGCAGGCTTACTCCAGCAAAACTCCTATTATCATCAAAGGCGCAAAAGCCACTCTTTGAATCCTTTTCAACGAATAACTTGGCGCAAGAGCCACTCAAGCTTAACCCAATGAAAGCAATAGTCTTTGTGAGTTGAGGTTGTTCTAAGCAATCCGGCGCAAGAGCCACTCGGATTTAACCTAGGTCACGCTTCTACACATAATTGTATGGTAACATCCCGTTATTAACAACTATGTTATGCTACTTGTAACAAGGATCTTTCGACAATTCCGGATCTCAAACCCTAGTTTAGATATAGATGTCAATGCATGTTCATCTAATTCGCGACTTAAACAAACAAGCAATCCATCATACAAGGCGTTATAGACGGTAGAACATAAGCGATATTGAAGAGATTATGAACATATGAGAATGAATACTGCAATTAATAAACATGTTTTCCAACTTAGGACTACATCTCTAACCAATAAGAAAAGTTTATTTCATCATGGATTTCTCAAAATCCATGGAAAATAATCAAGAAAACAAGTAAAGCAAACCCTAGAAATCGTGATGATCAATCGTAACTCCAAGCCCTAGCTTATTGTTATCCTTGTTTTCTCAAGTCTCCAAAAGTGTCCCAAGATGTAAAAGATGTCTTTAGAGGGTTATGGAGGTCTTCTTATATAGTCTTCATCATATCCAGGTGTTAGAGTCCTAATGGGACCATGATACCTTGATTAGGAAGTCAAAAACGTGTCTTAGAAGTGCCTCCCGTCAAGTCATAATCGGTAGGCAAGACCCCCTCCTTAACTACCGATTGTAAGGGCTCAAAATATAACTTTCCTGTACCCAAAACGTGCCATAATCGGTAGGCTCGCTTTCCGTGTAAACTACCGATTGTGATGCTGAGTGTTTCATTAGTTTCTTTCGGCTATTTTGCTCATAACTTCCTCATACGAACTCCAAATGAACTCATTATTTTTGCGTTGGCTTCGTCTTCTCGTTATCTTCATAATGGTATTAAGAACTCCTAAATATTTGAATGATTTAAATTCGGTCTTTGGCCCTTCTCCATTGGCAGAACTTAACTTCCTTGTTCATTTCGTGTCGTAATGAACTCCTTTCTTCTTCTTTGGTTGAATACACTTCAAAACTCCTAAGAAACTCATAAACAAACAAAATCAAAGCATAATGATATGAAAACTAACAAGAAATCAATGAATTAGAGTATCTAAATAATACAAATAATGCACCTATCATCAAGCACCTGTTAAGATGCAGGATTATATACCTGGGGAAGTTAAGAAGAAGAAAATAAATAAGAGTCATTGTGTTAGCAGAAAGCAATCTAAAAAGTTGGAGAAGAAACAAACAGAGAAAAAGGAAGTGAAGTAGAAAGCAGTTGACAACTTGAAGATTATGCAGGTACTCGATTCAAATCAGAAACCGCTCGTGTGCAAATATTTTAAAATGCATAATGAAAGGTAAGTGACATTCATACTATTCAGTTTTTTGGTTTCATAATTTCAGTGTTGAAACCAAAATGAGAATACATTTCTTTCTGTTTCTTTTCTTCTTCTTTAATCATTAATTTATTTTTAAACAATTTAACAACAGTGACATGGCATGGGAGAAAAAAGAGCTTGGATTGTACATAACAAGAAGGAATATGAATAGCTTGATAAGAAAGGCTGACATCGCCGGAGATATGATTGAGTTCTACATGCTGAAATTGCAAAAAAAAATATATCAAAGAAAAACTTGAAACCAGATGGTACTCTTAAGTACAAAAGGGTAGTTTTTCTAAGCACATATGTCTATGTAAGTTTCCTCTAAATTCTCTTATGGAAGTGTCTTTCTGAAACCAAATTAGAACTTGTTTTTTATTTTTTTACTGAATTTCAGACATTACACTCAATCGGGCAAAATTGTCGCTCTGCAATTGAAGCTTTCATCGACAAAATGGATTACACTCCACAATTTGTATTCGTTCCATTGCTCACAAAACTTAGTGAAAAGTTGTATCGCTGGACATTGCTAGCTTTTGATAATGAGACTGGAGAATTCTCTCACTACAACTCCATGGCTTCCATTGAAGATGAATGCATCAAAAGTGCTGAAAGCATGAAAGAAAGAATGGTGTCAGCATTCAAACAACATGTTGCAAAGCTCTCCCTAGACCCGACAAGTCAATCAAAAGAATTTTTTTTGAACACTCCTTTGTGTTGTCAGCAAGATGTGTAACTGCTCTAGAAGAACTTGTGTTTGGAGATCTTCTCTTCAATATCTTTATTTCAATTATTTTTTGTTGTGTTCAATTTAAAGATCTTGTTTTGTTAATTTCAGGAATGATTGTGGCCTTCATGTTTGCTATTACATGAAGAGCCTCTTGAAAGGAAATTTTTCGTATGAAGAGCTATAAAACAAAAGGTGCAGAATATGAGGCCAAAGCTGGCCTGCAAGACACTCCTTGACAAAGTTGCAGACTATGAGGCAAAAGTTGCAACTTAAAGTTATAATGGAGAAAGACGGGAAAATATTGATTCACAGTAGGGTGGAGGAGGACTAGTTGCAACATACAAGAAGAGGAGTTAATGGTGGCTGTCTGTTCATGGAAATGAAGGTGCAGTTCATGGTGGTAAAATCAAGTGAAATGAGTTTGGGTTAGAGTTTGTGAAAAACATAGGAAAACTTACGGCTGGTTTTCAACCTGACCGTAAAACTAAGAAAGTATAAAGAAGTTGTAAATATAGGGTAGCTAGTTGCAAGTTTAAAGAACTAAGAACAGTCTTTTCATCAATCACTAGTCTTAAGTTATAAAATATCGACTCTTCATAAAGATGTTGTGATATTTTTCTCTTTTTTTTTTGTTTTTTTTTTATACCGGAAGTGACGGATCCAGGATGAACATACTTATCATAGACGTAAACAAAAAATGATGGAACCAAAAAAAGTTCCATCATTGTTTTGGTTCCATCTTATTCCAGATGAAAAAAAATGATGGAACCAAAAAAAAATTCCATCATATTAAAGATGAAAAAAATACTGAAGCCTATTTTGAGCATGTGACGAACTATGAAACCTATTTTGGTTCCAAAAAATTATAAAAGCCTGCAACTCTGACAAACTTAATCTAAAATTAAACAAACATGAAACACCTGCAACAAATTAACATGTTTAACTATAAAAAATGATAGAACCAAATAAAGTTCCATCATATTAGAGATAAAAAAATACTGAAGCATATGACAAAATATGAAACCTATTTTGGTTCCAACAAATTATAAAAGACTGCAACTCTGACAAACTTAATCTAAAATTAAACAAACATGAAACACCTGCAACAAATTAACATGTTTAACTGTAAAAAATGTAGAAAAAAGAATAAATCAGAAATATAGATTAAAACATATATAAGTCTAGATGAAAACTGAAAATGAAAGTCGATGAATTGTAGTAAAAAAAAATTCACATATTGCCGCGCAGGGCATGTCCTTCGGTTATGGGCTCTCAAAACATGGCAACTACCACAAGTTCTCATCTTCTTATTAGGAACTGAACCTGTATTAGGAATTCTCTTCTTCTTCCTTGGACGACCTGATTGTGGTAGAGCATCAGGACCAAGAAAAACAGATTTTGGAGACACAATCGCAGGCTTTTCAACTGTGGGAACAAGATTAATTGATATTGCATAGGATTCACGGTAGAACTTTACTGTAAAGTAGAATTCGACATACTTATACGGATCTTCTTCATTTATCATGATACAACGGATAGCGTGGGCACAATGGAAACCATTGATGCGCCAGCGGTTACAAGAACATGTTCTTCTTTACAAATCGACCTTTTGTGTTAATGTAAAATGAACATCAAACACATATTGCGACGACTTGGTGACACTGTATTCACGGCCGTGCATCTTGTTGTTGTAGAGCTCAATTTCAAATTCTGGACATAAAGTTTCTCACCACTTCAATAATGTTGCACATTCCTCACGAGGTACACATATTTGATTCATAAGCTTCACTCTGATCTCATCAACCATGATGGCTATAGGATTATCTCTCTCTTCAAGGATCCAACTATAGAAATTCTCGGCGATATTCAAACACAACCTACCATAACGACGACCCGGGGAATAAACATTTTCCCATTTATCAACCGGAGCTCTACTAAGATAATCTTGTAACTTCTGATTTTTGACCTGCAACAACTTCTCCCATTTCTTTGAAAATTCTGTATGTGTATTAGCATACACATATTTTTCAAACAATCCCAACACATAATTGTTATAAACCTTATTAGCCTTCGGCAAGTATGTATTGTTATTGTTCTTCATATGCTAATAACACCAACCATGAACAACATCAGGGGATACATCAGGAATTTGATTCACCAAACCACTACCTCGATCACTGACAAAAGTAAGCTTTTTGCGCAGAGGAGAAATGACTTCCTTCAAATTCTCCAAAAACCATTTCCAGTTCGCGTCATTCTACGATGAAACCACAACATAAGCAAAAGGATATATTTCTAAAACAAAACAGGAAAAAATATCTCAGCATATAAAATTGATGAAACCAACAGAAACAAATAGAATGTTTAAGAAATTTACCATCATTCCCGGTTAGACCTGTTACTGCCATGATATGACCAAGGTATTTGCTTTTCAAATGGGCTGCATCAAGGAATAATAAAGGACGACAGTAATTGAATCCATGAATGCATGCTCCGAAATAGATAAACAATCTCTGAAATTATTGAGTCCCATTTTCAACTTCCAAAACAACACGAGATCCGGGATTGCTTTCAGTCAATTTGTTGGTATACCATTTCAAATACATAAATGATTTCTCGTTCTCTCCCCGTGTAATATTCAATGCATGCTTCTTCCCTGCATATGCATATTAACGACTAATGTCAAAACCATACTCTCTTGTAAACAAATTCATAATATCCTTTGTCTTATTCTTTGGATTCTGTTTAATCTCTTCGAGAATCAAGCTACTAATTAGTTTCTTCGACAGATGTGGTCTGTTTACAAATCCACCACAACAAATATGCTTCTTATTAACTCCTTGATAATAAAGAACTACATTCAACACCATCAATAGAAACAACATATATATGCCATTCACATTTATCTTCTTCCCTCTTAGATCAACATGCACCAATCCTCAACTTCTCATTCCTTGTCATCTTAAATGAATACCCAGATGCTGCATGATATTTCAACAAATCAGAGCGAACTTGTTGAACACCTCCCGTCAACACCTGATTGACACCCTGAAAAAGGCCTAACCAAAGCGCAGACTTCACCGAATCTTTAACTTTATTACGGACATCATAATCAACTAAATTTATAAGTTCGCATGCTCGAAAGGTATAATTCCTAAACTTCGTGGCTGCTCAAAAGTTATAATTAATGAACTTCCTGAACTAGGACTAGAGGACTGATCTCTATGCCTTACATGTAACTCAAGAGATGGAAGCTTATTAAACAAAGTAAATAAAGCAACCGATTGGAGATCAAAATCACAATTGATAACTTTTTCCTGATCACCAACTATGTGGAAAATTTCTATAGAAAGAACAAGAATTGACACCAACTTGAACATATACTGCCCTTCAAATCAAAAACAAATGCTTGTAGACCAATACGAAAAAATAATGTATCTTCTTTGTGAGATATAACCGCGAGAACATATTCCATAATCTAGAGGACAAAGTATGAAATCAAAAAAAGTTTCACTAGATGTGAATATAAACAACAACAACAACAACAACAAAATTTGAATAAGAACATCAATAACATAACAATTTTCATTCTAATAGATTTGAATAAGAACATCAACAACATAACCAGAGAAATTGTAAAAACAAATGGATCTGAGTTTCATAATCAACATAAACTCAAAAAACTCAAATCAAAAACAGATGCTTGTAGAAAAGATGATGTATCCTCTTTGTGAGATATAACCGCGGGAATAGATTCCATAATCTACAGGGCAAAGTACGAAACCAAAAAAAGTTTCACTAGATGTGAACATAAACAACAACAACAAAATTTGAATAAAATCATCAATAACATAACAATTTTCATTCCAATAGATTTGAATAAGAGCATCAACAACATAATCAAAGAAATCGTAAAAAACAAATGGATCTGAGTTTCATAATCAACATAAACTCAAAAAACTCAAATCAAAAACAGATGCTTGTAGACCAATACGAAACGATAATTCCTCTTTGTGAGATATAACCGCGAGAACAGACTCCATAATCTACAGGACAAACTATGAAACCAAATAAAGTTACACTAGATGTGAATATAAACAACAACAACAACAACAAAATTTGAATATTAACATCAATAACATAACAATTTTTATTCCAATAGATTTGAAAAAGAACATCAACAACATAACCAGAGAAATTGTAAAAAAAAATGGATCTGAGTTTCATAATCACTATAAACTCAAAAAAATCAAATCAAAAACAGATGCTTGTAGACCAATACGGAAAGATAATGTATCCTCTTTGTGAGATATAACCGCGGGAAAAGATTCCATAATCTAGAGGGCAAAGTATGAAACCAAAAAAAGTTTCACTAGATGTGAACATAAACAACAACAACAAAATTTGAATAAAATCATCAATAACATAACAATTTTCATTCCAATAGATTTGAATAACAACATCAACATCATAACCAGAGAAATCGTAAAAACAAATGGATCTGAGTTTCATAATCAGCATAAACTCAAAAAACTCAAATCAAAAACAGATGCTTGTAGACCAATACGAAACGATAATGTATCCTCTTTGTGAGATATAACCGCGAGAACAGACTCCATAATCTACAGGACAAAGTATGAAACCAAAAAAAGTTACACTAGATGTGAATAAGTAACAACAACAACAAAAAAATTTGAATATTAACATCAATAACATAACAATTTTTATTCCAATAGATTTGAATAAGAAACATCAACAACATAACCATGGAAATCGTAAAAACTAATGGATCTGAGTTTCATAATCAGCATAAACTCAAAAAACTCAAATCAAAAACAGATGCTTGTAGACCAATACGAAACGATAATGTATCATCTTTGTGAGATATAACCGCGAGAATAGATTCCATAATCTATAAGACAAACTATGAAATCAAAAAAGGTTACACTAGATGTGAATATAAACAACAACAACAACAACAAAATTTGAATAAGAACATCAACAACATAACAGTTTTGATTCCAATAGATTTGAATAAGAAAAATCAACAACATAACCAGAGAAATCGTAAAAACAAATGGATCTGAGTTTCATAATCAACATAAACTCAAAAATTTAAACAAAATAAAAAATAAAATCAATTATACCTGAAAACTTGAATTTTAGTTTGCGATGAATGATTGAACTAAAACAATAGCTTGAGCCGAATGAGAATATGATCAAATTGAAAGAATAAACTGTAACTTCAGTTGGAATCTTCAAACAAATATCTAATGTCACTGATGACTGATTCGAAGAACAAACAGAAAAGTTTCATAATCAATAACAAATCGAAAATTAAAATACAATCAAAATCATAATAAGAAAACCAAAATCAAGTAAAATCAAAATCAAAATTACCTGATGAATGATTCAACAACTTGTAACTTGTCTTCTGTTCTTCAATTAAAAAGAAACGAGTTATGTTGAAACTTATTCAATGGATTTATTTGGAGAAGATATGTTTGAATTGAAACCCTAGAATCTAAGAAGAAACGAAGATTTTGAGAGAGAAATTTTTTATATTTCTTGAATCAGATTATATTATTTGGAGAGATTTTTATTTAGCCGATATTTCTCTCACCAAGATCTGATTTTCTCATTTATTTCCATTTGAAACATATACGTTATATAAGGAAGGGCATCTCGGGTATTTTAAAATTAACTAAAAACTAAAATTACCCAATATTAAAGGAAATGGGGTATTTGTATCATTTTGGGTTTAAATGGTTTATATTTAAAGAAAATAATATGAGAGGAGTTTTTGTATGGGAGGTATGGTGACCTTGGTTTTTTATTCCATGTTATGTATGTTCTATGGAATTCAGTTTTTTTTACTACTGTTATAGTCGAAATTGATTTTGCAAATAAGATTCTCGACCTTATTTAGATGGGACATGGTTTTGGAAATTCGTCGAGATCACGAAAGTCATTAAATTTTACAATGCTCAAAATGTAGATCAAACAAATAAGATGCGAAAAAGGAAGGTACCATATACCACGATTTTTTTTGCTACGGGATCTATAGACTATTTTCTTGCATGAACTCAAATGAAAATAAAGTTCCAGGAACATCAAAGCTTGTTATGTTCTCTTCAATCGATTGTGAGCTGACTTTATCGTACTTCTATCTTAATTGGTTGTCACAATGTTTATATTTGCTTATAAACACAAATATAAAACTTCTCTTTATGCGGAATCAACCAATTGTCCAGCAAATACCTTACTATAATTGGGTAACTTTGTCAATGCATGCATCAATATCATACGTTCACTCTCTATATAATCTTTCTCGGTGATAGGCCAAAAACCAAGGCAACTACTCCCTTGAAAAACTATCCCATTTTAATTTCACCACCTTGTCATCGTCCTCAAATTTCTTTTCTCTTTTTCTTGTTGATCTACCGATAGTTTTGTTATTCTCTCAAATTTCATCTTTCCTTGGTGGTTGAATGATGGGCATGATCTTAGTTTGAATATTATTCCACAAATGGAATGTGTAAAGAAGGTTAAAGGCGTCCGGTAAAAACCTCTCTATTGCATTCATCAATGCCTTGTCGATAATGATCACCTTAGGAGTATAGCCTTCTAAGTAGAATAACTTCACTTGTTCTAATGTCCACATATAACTTTCTTCTGTCTCGTCTTTCAGAAAACAGAATGCAACGCTAAAAGAAAACTTGGTTAATGTTTTTCTGACAAAGTTAAATACCGGGAGCTCATTTTTTTTTTTGTATGTGCAATCCATTAGTATCACTTGAAGGAAGCACCGTGCCAACTTAATAAAATCGGAATTAGCCAATAAAAAATATTTTATTTATTTATTTATCCTCATTTTTTTTATGGAACACCGTGTAATTATGCTTCCCCCCCAAATAAATTAATTGTTGCATTTGGTCCCTTTCTTTCCATGTCTCACTTGTCAATTTTTCTTTTGCATTATAAATGATCTCCAAAGAATAAATATTATTTGGGTTTCTTTGTTTCAAGTGACCGAAACAATCAATATGTTTCACATTTTTTTGGGTCATGGGATCTACCAACATAATTTCATCGGGAATCATCCGTGCATAAGAATATGTTAGAAGACTCTCCGGAGGTGCGTGGTTATGACAAATACATACAATTTTATTAAGAATCCAATTTTTTTTGTTGTTGAGATGAAATTGAAGATTGAAATGGCTTATATTTGTTAAGAGAACATGAAGATCTCATGTTCCATGAGAACGGGGATAAAAAAGATCCGCTAAGCCATGAGAACATGAGAGGCGAGAGGCAATATACACGAGGGAAAAAATCGATACCTTCTCGATAAGTAAGCAACAAAGGAACCAAACAGATCTTTCCCGAAGGAATATATAGGGTGGTTGATGACTTACGGGGTCTTAACTCTTAAGTCATCAAACAATAGCATATAACAAGTTCAGTGGAAAGTATTTCTATAACAATAGTTCATCAAACCATCTGGTTTTTAGCGAAATGTTTAGTGGCTAGCTTCATCATTCTAAAGTATTTCTAGACTTGGATTTTGGCTTAACGACCACGACCTTGTACATCATTTTCTCCGGTTCAAAACTCGTTTCTTCAGTACTAGGTGACGGATGACTTTGGCTAGTACCCACATCTCTCGAAGAATGCCAACTCCCTTTTGAACCCCTTTCTAAATCTTCATAGATATCATCTTTATTTGGATCATGCATGTTTTCGATTTAGTATTGAAGTGTTACTTGTTGTTCAACGCTCATTGTGTATCCTTTAGTGATGCCGCAAGGCATAAATAATTGTTTTTTTTTTCTATTTACGTATCAAAATAAATTTTATTAGATTCGTTTATGACGTAAATAAATGTTAAAAAAATTAATAAAATAACTAATGCACATACCGCTTTCTCATATAGTTTTTTCCAATCTATATCTATTATATCCTTCTTCGAGCTTTAAGTCTTACTCTTGCCATCTAGCTTCTGGATAATATTTATCGCTTCTGGATCATTGTTTATCATATAAGGATGACCAAAATGACAATACCATGCTAGGTAGTCATGTGCCAAAATAATGCACCGCCTCATCCATTTGGATTTGATATTTGTATTGAAGGTGGTTGTTCCAAGCATCGATCGTTGGTTTTGGTTCGTAGCTCATTATGATATTACTGTTGTGGATCCTATAGCTAGCAACACACAGTTTAAAGGCTTCCATACGAACTATGCTTTGGACATGACCAATTTGGCAGAGAGTTTGAGAGGTTTAATCATTAGGAACACTGTTGGATGAAACAAAGGTCTGTTGTAGCTTACCGCTTCAGAAAACACACAGGTATCTTCGTCATCTTGATCGAGTCTGAAATAAAGGTCAAAACCATAATTTTCAGTTGTCAAGCTATCTAACTCAGCCCTTAACTCATCTATCTTAGCATCTTTCTTCTTTTGTTGAGTACATGTGAAGGGGTATTTCTTTCATGTAGGAAAAATGTCTTCCTCTTCCAGGGTTGGATACAAAATAAACCTCATGGTGAGAAAGTGGTTATATACCAATGACTGTACAAAAGTACAAATTATACATCAGAAAATACTACAAAATTAACATTAAAATACAACAAATATTGAAATTAGCCATATAAATTACCTGGAAAAAACTAACATTCCCGAATTAAGTCGCTCCAACCCTCTAGGCTTTTCTAATTATTTCTTGGAGATATACGAGGTTGCAGTGCCCGACGAGTACCCCGCAGTCTTCTCGAGATCTTTCAACAGTTGGAGATAATGCATTAACCTTATTTCCTGATAAATTAGGGAAGATTAGGGTAAAGGGCATACAACAAGTACGTTGTGGCTGTATTCCCAGCTATTGTTTCGTCGTTCACATCTCATACTATTTTTTTCATTATAGTATCTCTAAACTTTTACCTCAAATTACACGACAAGATTTTCTTAGTCATGATACTAGGTTTACCTGCAAAATTTCTTGGATCCTCTGATTTAACTCCAGCAGCCAACTGGAACTCCGCTTCTGCTTCGTCTTTCTCCCACTAGCGTTCCTTTAACCAGGATATAAAGATCAGACCAAGGAAGATTGTTTTTGAAACCCTCAAACACATCTTTTCCTTCAACCTCAAGGCCCCAATGTTTTTTCACATCGTCTAAAATGATATCAATTGTCACCTTGCCGAATGGGAGATGAAAAAAATTCAATTTCAAGATAATATCTTTCCATGAAGGCACTGACAATGACAATGTCTTACTCCAACTGGGCATTGATAATTGCAGGACATATCCCTGTATTTATCACCAGTGAACGGACTTCAATACATTCTTCACCCAAAGGCCAAAAACAAGCCCTATGATGTTCCAGTTTTTTACTGCAAGTTTATGATCCTATATAAATCATAAGAAAAAAATTGTTAAACAAAACCATAAAAAATAAAAGAACAATAAAATTTTTATTCTTATTTTTAGAATATAACCTATATCTCACAAACTTTAGCAGCTTAGGAATGCGTATCCGAAAAATATCACTGACCTATCTGGGGCATCACCCCAAGGTATGCCATTTTTATTCCCAGGCAACAATAATGCTTTGCTTTTGGAATATGCTTGCTTTTCGATGAAGATTTCTTCCTCGTTTTCTTTCCTTTTGTTGTTGAGATGGACCAACATCTTGTTCTTCCTTTTCATCATCACTTTCTTCCTATTCAATCTCTTCATTCTCTTGTTCAATTTATTCTCTGTTGAGATGAACCAACATTTTTTTCTTCTTATTTTTCCCACAGTATTTCTCTTCTCGTTCTTGTTAAAACCTCTATTATCATCCCCGCAATGAAAACCATGATGAAGGGTGGGCATGTGATCAACATGTGTTAAGTAACTCTCTTGTTTATTTTATACACTTGCAGGATTCCTACAACATGATATATACGTTTAGGTTTGGAAATGTCAAATAATTGTAAACATACGACCAGTGAACGTACAAATAATGTCAACCTAAGTATATTTACAGTTATGTCTTATGTACTCGAACCTAGCCGTAAAAGTCACTTACCTAACATTTACGATTAACAAGGAAATTTATGGTTGGGTTTTTTACTACTAGACCTGGCCGTATAAAATTTACGATTAGGTTTACAAAACTCAAACCTAGACAAGAAGGTAAGTTCGGGAAAATCTGAGTGTCCGGGTAATTTTATGGCCAGGTATTTGAAAAAATACCTAACCATAAAAAATTTACTGCTAGGTAACCGAACAATACTTTATGCAGTTTTGAACTTCACATGTATATTATGACCAGGTTTCCATCAAGAAAAAATCCAACCGTAAAATATCTCCACCAATTTACTGCTAGAATTTCTTCATTTCATAAGCATAAGTTTCAAAAAACCCAGTTTACAGTTGGAATTATACTCAATTTCCTAGCCGTAAATTTTTCAGAACCCCTTTTTTGTAACCTAATTTGAGTAAATCTAACCTATTTCAAGCGCCAAAAATAAAGAAGAGGGTTTGTCGAATCTTACCTAACATAAACTTTATGTTCTGATTTAGGTTGTTGTTGAGGGGTTTAAAATTTTACAATTCTCTCTTCGATGTTTTCTTCAATTTGTTGGTTGTGTTGTTGTTGGTTATCATCACTGCTGATTTCTTTATTAACATTCTTCTTCCGCATCTTTACTAGAAATTTAGTCGAAGAATAAAAGTTTTTCGAATCGTCGATTAATTGAAGACGATTAAAAGTTTTCAATAAAAAAAAAAGAATCGGGAAAACGACAGGTAGAGAAGAAAAAGACGAAGAGGTAATAATGGAATTGGTAGTGAATTATAATTAGTTTTTTGCTTTTTATTTTTTAGATTTAATTGACGGAAGAGTAAATTAGACATTTGCTAAGCCTTAGGTTTCCCCTAACTATCAACCTAGACATCTAGTATCTTAGAAGAGCCCACCCATCTCACTCATAAGCCCCTATAATATGTCTTTTTAGTTTCTTCGGCCAGGGTGATCCCCATTAAACAATAAAATCTAACTCACATCCAAGGATGAGTAATGGGTAAAATCCGTGGATTTGTGATCATTCACATTCGATCCATCTAAATGTCAGGTGCTAGATTTCCATCTATGCCTGCTATATCCGCGGGTGGATGGGTTGGATGTTGGTGGATCCGCGGATTTATATTAAAAATTCTATTTAATAAAGACGAAAGCAAAACTAATAAAAATATTATTTAATTAATGATTTATAACATCCTAAATCATCCTTAAATAAACATCCTTATATGTTTAACTAAACCCTCTCCGCCTCTCTACTAGCAACATGTAAAACTAAAACATCCATAGATAAATAATTCGAAATAGATATATTACTGGGCATAAATTACTAAATTTATCTTTATACTTTACATGATTCTAAAATATCCTTAACCTAGCGGATGAGGGTGTCCAATGAATCTCTAAATATGCACATCTACCCGATCCGATATTTAATGGATTTTCAAGAATATCCATGTCTAATCCAGTCATAAACGAATTAGGTGTCCGCCTGCAAAATTACAGATCAATTGAGTCGGATTGACGGGTTGGACTATCCATGCTCACCCCTTACTCACATCTCATCATTCTGAACGTCTATCCTTCATCCCCAGTCTCTCAAATCTTTCTGCGAAATCAGGTGTTTTTGGCTGCCAATTTGTTCGATATGCAGTCTCCCATGCAATCATCAGGATCAAGAATTTCTAGGTATGTTTATAGTCTTGTGTGAAATTCAATTCCGTTTATAAACATAAGAATCGTTAAAAGTTTTCATGTTATGCTGCTAGATATGTACTATTGAATTTTTCTCCGATTTCAGTTCCTTGGAATTGGATTTGCCTCTCTTTCAATCCAAAATTGAATAGAGTTTAGTTCTCAATTAACATATCCGATTTCAGTTGGGAATTTGTAGTTACTTCTTTTTTTTGAGATTCTTTTTGTAGTTACTTTTTGCTTAAGGGGTACCGAGTCAATCGCATCTCAAATTGGATAAGGGTTCCTCTCTTATTAGTAATAGCTCTCTTAAATTAGATAGTGATAGTGGTGAACTATTAGTTTGTGAGATATTAAGCCTGTTATATCACTTGTGAGGTTCAGATCTATATGCAAACTTTGATTATAAAGATTTACACTATACCCGATCACAAACACATAGTCCATTACTAGTGAACTTTTTAAGATGATCTGATGACTGATGCGTGCTTTTGGTTTGGCTATTTTTTGTAGTGTTTTCCCTATTATATGACCCTTACCTGATTATATAGAAATTTCTAATAAATAACGGTTAAATTTATATTTTTTATGTTTTAAAAAAATAGAATGTTTTGGTTTTGCATAAGAAATAAAAAAACCAATCATTTAAATTTTTTTTATATTTTTTTCCTAAGTATTTTTAGAATAAAATTAGTCACATTATATTATAAAAAAAAACAAGAAAAAAATGAACCCCTAATTTGTTAAAAGAGAGATATAACTCCTATTATAGATAAAGTAGTAAACTCACAGTATTTAACTTACCATTTATAGAAGCCTATTATTTCTTTTTAATATACTATTAAATGAAAACCTTATCTATTTTTTAGAAACAAAAAAAATAGTAATCAAATCTTCAGAAGTTTTATATAGTTTGTTTTACGTGGCTAAATATGTAAATAGCAAATTTTTACTGATTCAGTTTTGGAGAATTCTGAAGTTATGAAATTTGTGAACCAAATTAGACTGGAATATTCTAACACTAAAGCATGGAGTTCTAAATTTTCTTTTCTTTTGTGTCCAACCGAGTTTCGCTTTATGCTTACCAAACTAAGTGTGTATTTCTATCCCATTGCGGGACTATTCCCAACAAGCATCGTCTCAACAGGTCAACTGATACATCCAAAACCTATGTAATTTGGTTTTTATTTTGAAAGAGATGCATTTAACCCGTATTAAGCCTGCTATATACATTACAGGTACTTTTTTCTGCTGAAAGGCGCAGAAGTATATGGAAAAAATATCAGGAAACTCCGATACTAGTGGAGGATGGATTTTTGGTATAACCTGTCATCCACATAAACCACTGTTGAAATTGTAAATTACAGGTAACTTATATAGCTTCCTCTAACATACCAAAAAAGACAGGGCTGTAAAATCGACTAACTAGTTGCAACAGGCAAGGTTGATGACTTGATTCTGTTTACGTATTTATGAGAGATTCCTAAAAGGAGATAAACAGATTCGGACAAGCAGCAGCTTTAGGGTGACATTTTAAGATGTCAGATAGGTCCCACATCTAACAGTTGGATCCTGCTAAGTTTCCTTTTCTGGCACTGCTAGGTTTCCTCGTTAGAGCTTTTGATGTAATATAATCCGTGCGAATTTGGGAAAGAGCTCTTACTATATATATATATATGCTCTGAACAAGAAAGCACCTCGTCTTAGAAGAAAGATGAAGAGAAACGGTTCCCCTCCTCTTAGGCGCTGTGCATCAAACTTTCCTCCTCTTACTAGGCATAGAAGGAGTTGTAAGCCTCATATTCTAGTTGATAATGAATTACTCCCTCCGTTTCAGGAAAAGAGTTACTTTTCCTATTTGCAAAATTGTTAAGGCAAGATGAGAGAGAATAACTTTTGTAATTTATTTCCAGATTTACCCTAACAAAAAGTTTAATACTACATATATCTTTATAATGAGAATAATAACATTTCTTAAAATAATAAGGGTAGTTTTGAAAGTTTGTTATATTGAAAATGAAAGTAATTCTTTTGTTGGAACAAAAATTTAAAGAGAAAGTAACTCTTTTCCTGAAACGGAGGGAGTATTAGTTTGTGAGATATTGAATCACTCATGAAGTTCAAGAGTGTATGCAAACATTGGCGTACTTTGATTCAGAAAGATTGGCGCTTCATTGATTTACACTTCATGCGGTCACAATCACATAGAGTTAGTGTTGGTGCTACCTCCCTACTCATCAGCCCCCCGCTAATGCATACCTATGGTGAGCACTGTTTTTTATTAGCAGAACTACTAACATTGCTAGGAGGTGGTGATAAAGGAGGTGCCACCGTTCACACAAAAATACCAGATGTACGTTACCGAAGTGGAGTAACCTTTCTCGAACCTGTCAACGGTTTGTTTTGTTTCATAAACATTCGAACATATTGTGTTTGCATACATAATCCCAGCACCAGGGAATCAACATCTTGGATTAAATTAGCAATTAAACGAGAAGAAGGAGATGAGGGTGAGCTAATAGATGTAATAGATGAACATGGTGATCTTGTAGAGTATTGTGTAAGTTATATATATCTAAGTTGGAAGTTTGGATATGATCCTACCACCAAGGAGCACAAAGTGATTTGGATTTGGGTTAGACAATTGTCCAATGGGCCTGAGAAAAAGGAAGTTTGTCTTTGTGAGGTTCTTACGGTAAGGCACAATTCATGGAGAATCATTGATGCTGTCCCGCCAGTTTCGCCTTCTTGTCTTTCGGCCGCCACATCAGCTTATGCCAACGGTTATTGGCTGCTTCATGGGTCCGATGATGATGAGTTTGACCCCTATGATGTCGATCCGTTGATTGTTGAATTCAGTGTTGGTACTGAAAAGTTTAGAGTAATCTCCATACCTAACTTTATCGTCGATGACCTTCGTCCTCCCTATAATTCTGGTAATGGTTTAACGGAAGTAGATGGTCGTCTAGTTCTGCTAGCTAGAAAGATGAGTCATACTGACTATGATTTCAATAGTTGGATAAAGAACAAGAGCATTTCTATGAAGACGTGTATCCTGAACAATAACCATGATCGAGACAAGGGAAGGACGAATTTGATGAGTGCTAGTAGTGGTTCGTCTACCAGCAATGATTACTGGTGGATGGAAGATTCTTTCTTAATGCCACAATTTGATTGGAAACCACAAGATCCCAATTGTGTCGTACCAATTCCAGGGACAGACCTGTTCATCGTAAGATCATCTGATGCTCGCTCCTTTTATTATTACAATTGGAGGCAAAAGAGTTACAGCGACAAGTTTGGATTCAATGGATTCAACTCTTTTATTGAAGAGAAAGCCAGCTATGGATCATTTCGTTTCCAATGTTTTACCTTTGAAGGAAATATATTCCTTGTAATATAATTTGTGGCATATAGGAGATTGCAAGTATGTGGAGATGAGAAGCGAAAGAACTGCCTATAAAATACTGGAATCTTACAACAATGAACAAAAATATTGGAATCTTACAACAATGAACAACAAAGTTAGATGTATCAAAATAATATATAAAGAACTGAATCGAAAACAATTCTACCACGAACAACTACGAGGGCAGAATCACATGTTCAACAAGTTGTCATTAACACATTAGTTCGTGGATATACTCGAGAAAAGCAATGTTTTAAACCCCAACGTGCGAAGATGTGTCCAGGATAAGACTGTCCGATATAGTTTGTATTAACACAATACAAACTACTCACTCTTGAACTTAGCAACATGGAAGAAAGGGAAATAAACACTCAAAAGCAAAAAACAAAGCAAGAAGATGGTGAAAAAAAGACAGGATAGTAGCCGCTTCTGGGATATCTTGAAAACAAATTTTTGAGTTGTATTTATAGGAGAAAGGTTACTTGCAAATCAAGTTAGGTTTAAGTTTTCTTATAAAACAAGTTTTATTTCTTGTAAAAAAATTCAAAACGGAAAAGAAATTCTCCCATAAATAAAACACTTAAAGAAAATATTTTTAGAATTTATTTATTAAAGAAAAAATCGCAAAAAATAATTTTAAGTGGACATGGGCTTGGTGCATGGTATACGCGCATATTGCATGGGTTGGGTCATGCATTGTTTACCCACTTCATTCCACCCTCATTTGTCTAACTATCAATATGAGAATAGTTATATAGTGGTCATCTTTCTCTAGAATACCCAATGTGAGACTAAAGAGATTCTTTTACTTAAAGAAATGAGTGAGCATCCATAGAACCTTTAGGTCCTAAGATCAAACCACACCAAGACTAAAAACCATTTATTAAAACTCATTTTCTCCAACACAAAACACCTTGATGATATGCATACCAAAATTATTCTTTCTGAAGTTTCTTCATTTAGTATCTATGATTCATGTATGACCAAGGTTAGAATTCTAAATGTACTCCAAGTAATTTATATTCCTTTGTCCCAGGAAAAGTGATACTTTTTTCTTTTCATTTTTACCTAAAAAAATAGGCCAATTATTCCTATTCGAGCCTTGTCTCCTGGAGATGAATCAGTTGACCTCTTTTAGCGTGCATCTTTTTCTGTTTCTAATTAACAGCTGGGCATGGGTAGCTTTTAATTTTTATTTCAGAGAAATCGATTTGTTCTAAGTACACATATTTAGGAATTATAGAAGGAAATGGAATTTGTGTACATTGAAAATAAAACATGATAAAAATTGGAAATCCATGGTTCTCTAGAACCCACTTACATATGGAAGATTGATTAAAATCAATTGAAGTTGGTGTATTCTTTCTTCCTGCCCGGCTGTCAATCCTTCTATCTCGTGTTCTATATATACAGATAAATGAACCCAATAAAATTTGGTTAGGGATTTGTAATCGAGTTGTACCCTAGTAAGATGCTTTTAACTTATGGTTCCATGCATATGCACTCAAGAAAAGCTCCATTCTATTTTTTTAGTATCTGAGTACTAACTATCTTCGTTATTTATGAAAGTTCTTCTCTTACATTATCTATTGTTGGGATCCAGTTACCATGTGATGTGACACTTTTTATTGGTATGATAGTAAAATATCTGATTGCCACGTGGAGTAATTCGAGGTCGTCAACATCATAAGAAGATAACACCGAGATATATCGGAAATAAGTTAAGAAATTACCACCCGTAGTTCGAGATATCTACCGCCAGCGCCAGATAAGGACACGTGGAAAGCGTCTTGACTACATCAACATACGAGTTTGAATTAGGGAACATGAGCATTAAAAACGAAAGACAGGCGTCCAGGGCTGGACTTTCTCAGACTCGGGCAGAAAAAGATGATAAGATAGTAAAAGGAGCTTCAGAAGATATACAAGCCCTAGAAGAGAAAGAAGAGTCACAAAGATTGAGAAAATACCCGATTATGACTCATACGAGTTGTGGAGTCCAGATCACGAGTCAATACTCGTGCGAAGAGATTGTAAGAGATGAGATTTCCATGCGTGATAGAACATCAAAAAGTATACACCATGTGATAGCAAATTAATATGTATAAGTGCCTCTGTCTATATATATTGGTATAGTGTACCAAAACTCTCACTGATAGTAGAGACTAGAATCACAAATTGTAATAACCACTTTCTTCATTAATAAGATCTTGAGTTCTCTTACAACATGAAGGTAAGATATCAGTGGAGGAAATTATCATATTTGTTACTGTGATTTAGTGAATATTATCTCATTCAAAGTTATTGTTTAATATCATAGATCCATATCATTGTGTAGCTAGAAAAATGGCTACTACAATTTGGCGCTAGAAACAAGGATCGAGTTATAAATTTGAGGAGTACCTTGTGGTTAATAGTCATTATATCTTGTTATTTCTAGTTTTATTTTCAAAACAACTAGGTCCTCTGTTCATTTTTTGAAAACCCTAATAGTGAGCTCAGAAGTCTGCTCATCTTTAACATAAAAGCGAAAGAGTAGCAGTGTATAAACAATATGCTTGCAAATGCTCGATAAAGACTTATGAGGATTTGAAGAAGAGTTCTAAACGTAAGGATAACATTGAACACCTTCTTCACTGTTAGAAATATCTAAGACCTGCGAGTTTCTTGAATCTTCAAATAAAAACACAGATCTAGTTGCAACCTGTAGTAAAAATTCATTTACTTTTAGGAAAAAAAACCATAAAGGAGAAAAGGTGGACAAAAACCCAGCCTCAACTTGGCATAAGGGACCACAAAAAACAGCGGCTAGTATATAGGCTAAAAGTTCTTATGTTTTCAAGAAAAAATCTGTTTTGAAAACGTTTTATGACAAAAGTGAAGTTACATTTATGATTTAATAAAAGACTATTAGTTTTTTCTAACTAACTTCTTAGAAAAGGTGAATAACTCAGTTAACAGAAATAAAAAATCAGTCACGAGTCTGACATATCAGATGAGGAAGAGCTGGTGCATCTTTTTTATTTTTTTTACGTTCTTGGAAAACATATATAAACAAGAGATTAGCTCGAACACGGTATAGTAAATATGTCCTTTTATATTGTGTGCATATTTAGGTGAAAGATGAACATAAAAGAAGAGGTCGTGAAAGTAAATACTTACAAGCGAAAGCATAAAGACAATGGAAATGAACCAGGCGGATCCGTCGCTAGAGAGACACTCGAAGATGTACATACGAGTTCTGAGACAGAGTCAGATAGAGAAGGCAATGGTGCTTTATAGAAACCAAAGGACGGAGAAACGGTGAAAGAAAACGAAAATGGGGGCAAATACGGTAGCATACAAAAAGCGTGAATGACAAAGCTACCAACATAGGAAAACCACTACGGTAGAGGAAACTGCGAATATCCAAAAACAACAAGAAGAAAAGATCCGTGGATTGGAGGAAAAGAACTAGAGCCTAGAGCAGGAAAATCAAGACATCTGAAATAAGAAGGTAATGGAACGAGTCTACATCAACGAAGATGAAATGTCCCGAGATCAAGATAAAAGCATGCACGAGGAATAAGGTATAATAATAAAGAATGTTACGAAGGGCCCTTCGAGAAGAAAGAAGAAGGGAGGAAAATGATGGATATAATGGAAGTGACGTACAATGAAATATGATGTCTAAAGCAGGGGAACCGTCTCTCCAAAGTCATGACAGAAGCAGAGCGAACCCCATTCACGAAGGAGCTAATGCAAACTCCATTTCCACCAAAGTATTCGATACCGGCGTTTACATCCATTTTTGATGGAACCACCAATGCAGTTCAGCATATCCGAGCATACAAAAGATCGTTATTACCATGGAGCGAGCACGACGTGGTTCTATGTAAGTTTTTTCCCTCTAGACTGAAGGAATAAACACTATTGTAGTTCGATGCGTTACCTAAAAGGTCCATTGCATGTTTCGAAGATTTTTCCAAAACTTTCTTGGAGGCCTACATGCACAACAGTTCGCTGAGACCATGAGTTGATTAAATCTATGCGCTACGAAAGGGAGATGATGAAAGTCTACGAAGTTTGGTGAGATGATGGAGAAAACTATTCGCCGAGGTAGGGAAGGTGTATGAGGAAAATTAAATTCTAGGCTTCCTAGGTAGCCTTAAGAAGGATGATATGATCTTCGTCAAGCTCTTCAACAATGTCCCAACAAAGCTAGAAGCTCCGCGAGAAATCCAGGAACATTACATCGCGCTGGAGGAAGTACAAGCATCAGCAGCAAAGCCACCACTGAGTATGTTAACCTTGTGGAACCATCCCCAACAATACCAGCAACTCCGATAAGTCAAATGAGCATGCCTCAATCGTGAGGCCCCTATGCACCAAGAAGTGGAGGATATCAACCCCATCATAGGTTTCAAGGAAGAGAAGGAGGACGAAGTAACACACAGAAACGACCTCGATTCGAACACAAGACGTACACCGCTCTCAATGTATCACCTGGAAAAATTCTAGTAGAGCTGGAGAAAAGGAACGATATAATCTACCCCTTCAATCATGGAATGATACCCCCTATTCCTGGCCAATGTATAATAGATGGAGGGATCCTACAACAATTCGTTAGCAAACCAAGTCAAGATAATCAAGTTCACCATGTTATCATTGGATGAGGAGTTCCATACCTCGAATGCAACACCATCACACACTTTTAAGTGACAAAGCCCGATTTCTAAAAAGACGATCATGAAAAGAATTCACAAGCGAAATCGCCAAGGTGAGAAAATTTTCAGTGTTGCTACAGATAGACCAATGGAGCCATGGATGATGCATCCAGTCTATTTCTCATCCAGAGATGTGCCCTTGAACGGGAAAAGAAAAAATGATCCATTAGTGGTCACGATAAAAGTTGAAACCATTACCATTCCTAAGATCCTGGTAGATGGAGGAAGTTCAGTCAAAATTCTCTTCTACGATACTTTCAAGCAAATGAGGCTCGCAGATCAAGATTTGATACCCTTAATGTACACGATCTATAGGTTCAATGGAGAAGCGACAAAACCAAAAGGAGAAATAACTCTGAATATCGAATTAGGAATGGTGAAAACCATTAACACCTTCTGTGTAGTAGATGTTAAATCATCGTATCATGCCATCATTGGAAAATCATGGGTAGCCAGCATCAAAGAGGTCACTTCACCATACCACCAGAGTATACGATTTTGTACGCCTGGAGGGATAGACGAAGTCCTCAGAGATACAAAAGAAGCAAGGTACTGCAACCAGATGGATAGCCAGATGTACGAAGGGCTAGAAGAAGAAAAATGATCAGTGCGAAAAAAGATGAGAAAGAACGAGAACAATCAGAGATTGATGCAGCAATCACCAAGTCCCTAGACGACCAAGTCAACAAGAAAAATGAATCGTGCAACAACCAAGAAGAAAGTTTACAACAACCGTAGCAATTACAGCATGTGACCCCCCTGGTGGCACAAATGTCAGCTTTCACAACAGTGGAGCCAGCGAAGGAGATCAACATTGGCACCCCCGATGAGCCCAAAATCTTGAAGATAGGATCCTTGATGTCAAACGATAAAGAGGTTGAACTGATCGAGGCATTGAAAGAATTCATCGATGTGTTCGCATGGAGCATGTAAGATATGCCAAAGACTGATCCCGAGGTATGCTGTCACCATGTGGAGATCGATCCTAAAGCCAAACCATATGGGAAGAGGATACGAAAGGTAACACCTGTGTATCACGAAGCTATGGAGAAAGAGATCAAGAAGATGTTGGCATCGAGAATAATTTGAGAAGCAAAGTATCCCCAATGGATATCAAATATGATAATTATGCCTAAAAAGACAGGAGGAGTGTACATATGCATAAACTTCACCAACTTGAACAAAGCCTGCCCGAAAGATAGTTTCCCGCTACCAAGGATCGATCAACTCGTAGACGCAATAACCGGGTATGGGAAACACTCTCTCATAGACGGACAATCGGGATACAATCAAATCTCGTTATTCGAAGAAGGCCAAGAGCATACATCTTTCTTCACTCCGCGAGGTTTGTATTGTTACACAAAAATATCATTTGGTTTTAAGAATGCAGAGGAAACGTACCGGAGACTTGTAAAAAGATGTTTCATCATGGTGTACATAAAACCATTGAAGTTTATGTTGACGATATGATGGTCAAAAGAAAGAAGTCCAAGGATCATGTCTCCGATCTCAGGAATATCTTCATTTAAATATAGAAGTACAAAATAAAGATTAATCCAACAAATTGCATATTGGGCGTCACATCAGGTAAGTTCCTAGGCTTTGTGATAACTAAATAAGGCATCGAAGCAGACCCTGAAGCAATCCAGGAAATGCCATCGCCAGTAATAGTCAAAGATGTGCAAAGACTAAATGGAAGGCTAACAACACACGGAAGGTTCATCTCTAGATCCTCGGACAAATGTAATCCATTCTTTAATACTCTAAGGAAAGGCGATGCTTTCAAGTGGAGTGAGGAATGTGAGGATGGTTTTCAGAATATAAAAGCGTATTTAACAACCCTTCCTAGACTACAAATACCTGATCCCAATGAAACCCTCCACCTGTATCTATCAGTGCTATCTTGGTTCACGGGGAGTCCAAAGTTCAATAACCAGTTTACTTCATTAGTAAAACTCTCACCCCTGCCGAACGGAACTACACAAAGATTGAGCAAGTAATCTTAGCATTACTGTTTTCTACTCAGAAGCTGAGGACCTATTTCCAGGTGCATGTTACCAAAGTCTTAACCAAGTCTCTCATAGAAGCAATTCTCAAAAGTGTTGAGAAGAATGGAAGAATCGCCAAACAGAATGCACAAATCAAGCAATTAGGGATCCAATACTAAATAATCACATCCACCAAGGCCCAGGACCAAGCTCTAGCCGATTTTCTCGCGAATTTTCCCCTCTCCAAAGAAAATCGAAGAAATACCTGGCATGGGCGTAGACAACGAGGATCAACATGATTTACTCGAAACATGCAATCCAAGGCAATGAGAGGTATTTGTAGATGGATCTACGAACAAAGAAGGAGCTGGCCTCGGGATAGTGTTTACTTTGCCGGGAGAAAAGAGAATCGTGCAGGCTTTCAATCAGAGTTCCACGCTACAAACAATGTAATAGAGTACGAAGCTGTCATCCGCGCTCTAAGGTTGATAAAGAAGATGGGCCTCACTGAAGTTTACCTCACCAGTGATTCTCAACTCGTCGTCAGATAGATTGAAGAACCTCGATCCGAGCCTACAAGCATATCTCAAGCTGGTCTAAGAACACATATCAAAAGATCGGGAACATCAAATTTCGGCACATAGGAAGAAAAGATAATAGACATGCATATGATTTGGCGTACATTTCCTCCATGAAGAGTGATCTAGATATCAGAGAAGTGCGGATTGGAAGAATCCCGTTACTATCCATACCAACACAAGTTACCCTCGAGGTGATAATGATTGATCAAATGAACAATACCGAAGAATATTGGAGGACACCCCTCGTGAATACCTAGAGAGAGGTTTATTGCCCTCGGACTCTAAAGAATCACAAAAAATTCGAAGCAGGTCAATGAAATACGAAGTTCAAGGAGGAATCCTGTATAACAAAAAATCATTTTTAGGGTCATTACGCAGGTGTCTGTCTAGAGAAGAAGGACACATGATCATGACAGAGCTGCATTATGAAGATGAAGGCAATCACAGTTCGCATAGGTCTTTGACGCACAAAACCAGGGTGCAAGGATATTATTGGCCGTACATGAACGAAGACGCCAAGGAAAGGTCCAAGCAATGCGAAGACTGCCATAAATATGCGAAGGGTATCCATCCACCAACGATGAGCTTGAACTTATTTCGAAGCCCATGGCCATTTGTAAAATAGGGCATCGACATAGTGGGACCATTAGTGCCTGTAACTAAGCAAAGGAGATTCCTAATAGTTGCAACCGACTATTTTACGAAGTGGGTTGAAGCTAAAACAATACAGCGTATCCGAGATAAGGATGTCTTTACCTTTATCTTTGAAAATATAATTTGCAGATTCGAGATTCCAGCGATGATAGTGTCTGAAAATGGTAAGCAGTTTGATGGGAAAAACATAGATTTACTCTTCAACACTTACCAGATACGAAAATCCAAGTTAACTCCGATCTACCCCGCTAGCAACGGCCAAGCTGAGGCGACAAATAAGACAATTGCTGATAATCTCAAAAAGAAGATGGATGAGCTTAGGGGACCTGGTGTGAACAATTGCACAATGTGCGTTGGGCATATCGGTCGGCAACATGAATGTCTCCATTTCTCTTAACATATGGAACTAAGGTGATACTCCCTACATAAATGATGATTCCAACAACCAAAACTGAAGCATAGGAAAAGAATCTCACCTCAGACCTCATACTATCCAAGCTGGATGAATTGGACAAAACCGAGTTCTCACGCTCCAACACATGGAGAATTATCAGCGAAGACTCGGGAGAGAATACGAGAAGCGAGTACGAGAGCGAGAATATCAGCTTAGTGATTTAGTACTCAGAGAAATTCCTTTGCACCAGCGAGACAAAGCAGGAAAAAAGCTCACGCCAAAATGGGGAGGACATTTCACGATCATCGAGAAAGATGGTAAAGGAGCGTACAAATTACTAAACACAGAAGGAAAAGAACTGCAACACCCATGAAATGGTACCCACTTAAAGAAATATTATCCTTGATATGATCTATTGGCAAAATATTTTTTTGATAAAATATTTTGAACCACCCATCATGCAAAATTTTATTTTTTCAGGCATACAATTAAGACCTAAGCAATCTTCTAAGATGTTGCCATTCTCACACGGATGAGTACAGGCACACAATTAAGACCTGAGCGATCTTCTAAGATGTTTCCATCCTCACAAAGATGAGTACAAGCATACAATTAAGGCCTAATCCATCTTTTAAGATGTTCTCACCCTTTCGAGGAGTAAGTACATGCATTTTCTAAGCCCTATGCCATCTGCGAGATAAAGACCGGATAATATCCTGCAATAGAGGTACTCAGGAAAGTCAATCCATAGGTCCCTGTGCGATTGATTGTCAAGGGTACCGCCCCCGATAAGAACCCACTTAGGAAGGCTACAATGGGGGAGATAAAGGGATGGACCCTGTAATAGGTATAAGTCCCATGATGCGTGTCGTAAGTGCAACAAATTAATCAATATATTTCCCACTAATTAACTAGTAATATACCGGTGGTATGGATCATTCCCACAGAGAGCTGTGTAATTGATATGTTATTTAGATTAACAAAACTATAATAAAGTAAATATGAAAGGGGTTTGTAAATTAATTAACTAAATAAAAAGACAATAAGAAAGACGATTAAGGAGTCCTTTATCGTTACCAAACGTTGACTGAATTAATATACTTATCTATCTTTCGTTAGAACCATGCATCACCAACTGTAAAATAGCATCTAGATCAGTGCTATCCCCAAAACTCCTTTTATCACTGGATACGAAAGTTCTCGACTACCAGATTCTATTCAACTGAGCCACCAAGTAGAAGATCACTCAAGGTGTAACCCAAACGATTGCTTTATGCTTTGTGAATTTAGGTTGATCCTAGTAGTTAAACTCTTAGATCAAGGTCCACTTGTTGATGTTTTCTTCACTCGCAATAGCTCCACAGAATCCCTCTGCAAGGTCTCACGATTTCTACTTGTGTACGAGGCGATGGACGATTATTTATCTCATAACTCAATACTAGCATTAACTGATCAAAAGGATAATCCAATTGTACACTTGAACAATCTAGAAATCAATCATAAACCCTAGATATAGTAAAAACAAACGATAATGATTAAAAATATGAATACACTTTTATAACTAATAAATCTTCATGCTTAGAACATTGAATTCATCCTTAATCAATAAGAATTAGCTATTCATGATACAAGAAAGAAGAAAAAATAACATGGTTTCTCCCTAAAGGGGTAAACCCTAAAATATATAATTAATCTCTTTTCTCTCTTCTTGTTTTGTAAAACTAGGTCTAAGAATATATGTGCAGAAATTATATATCTTATAAAAAGTATTAGAATTGTCTCTTATATAGGTGTCCAAGTTTTAGAAGTCACGTGCTTGAATCCCGGTCGAAATATGTTTCCAAAACTCTAAAATATTCCAAAAAAAAGTTTTCACGCTCAATTTCTCGGATGGCTGACCCTCCGAGAATTTATTTTTCTTCTGGATTTTCTTTTCTTGATGGCTTGACCCATCGAGAAATTGAGTTTTTCGATGAAGAAGGAATATAAAGTGCATCGAAACATCGCTGAAGAATAAGGGCAAGTATTAATACTTCTTAGCACAGATGTATTCTTCTACTCAGTTTCGATGGCAACGTTATAGCAAATAAAACAGCAGACAAACAACTAAATAGAGAAAAAAAAAAAACATTGATCAATATATATTCAAAATAAGCACCTCAACAACGACGCAGTAGCAGATCCACGATGGGAGCACAAAAATCCCATCGAAAAACAAGAAAAAAAGAACAAAAGACTCCACAAAGATACATCAAATCTCCTCGCAGTGAGAGTATCAAAAGAAAAAAAAAACCAACACAATGGATCAACCTTCCAGATCCTTCTCCTGATCCTTGGGATTCTCAATGGTTGCACTCGTTTGAGTGCCCTGAGATGCGACAGGGATCACAGAGAAGGTGGCAGTTTTTATCTTTTTTATGTCAAGAAAGATATTTTGAATGATTTAAATAAGAAATGTTTCTCGACGATTTACTAAGAGTAATCAACTTCTTTCGAAAAAGATAAAATGCGAAATGAAAATGAGTCCATTGTCTAATGGATAGTACAAAGGTCTTCTAAAGCTTTGATATAGGTTCAAATCCTATTGGACGTAATTTATTTCCATATGTTTTTTTTATCTTTTTATGTCAAGAAAGATATTTTGAATGATTTAAATAAGGAACGTTTCTCGACGATTTACTAAGAGTAATTAGATTCTCGCCTCGAGATTGGATCTAGGCGAATCAACTAGAGGAACGGTAGTGCTCGGGCCTGTAGGTGTCACAAAAGGTTGAACAAAGGTACTAACACCAGAATCAGTTCCACCGGGAACAGGTGGAGAAAAAGGATTGATCAGAATCACTGTTGAAGTAATTTTCGTACTTCGCTGAGCCTCTCAAGCAAGCATTTTTCTTATCTTGCATCACCCTGTCAGCCTAAACATTCTTCTTGCATATATCCATCATGTTTTTCTGATACTCATCCTTGAGATCAATCTTCATCTTCAAGAGTCAGGCCTCTGACTGAGCACAAGCCTGGAAATATTGTTCTCGAAGATCAGCTTTCTCCTTAAAAAAAGTAGCAAGGGGATCCTCAGCATCGTCCTTAGCACCCACTTCCTCAGCAAGCTTTGACTCCAACAAGTTAACCCTCTGTTGTTCACCTGTATATAAGTAGAAAAAAAACGTAATCACACGATCTAATAACAAGTACTCAGCACGGACATACGGTAAGGAAACTACCTTAGGCCTCCAAAATTGCATCTTGCTAAGTTCTCTCAGTATCCATCTTAGAGGAATCTAATGTAATAAAACGACTCTCATCGAGAGAAAACCCAGAAGAGGTACTCACACACTGAGCTATATGGTCGTTATGCTCATCACGAAGCCTCTCTATCTTCTTATACATAAAATATAACTCTCTCTGTGCATCATTAATATCAGATTGGGATTTACTTAAAGTCGCCTTATCTCGCTCGTATTTGAGCAAAATGGGTGCTTGATCAGCCTTCCACTTCGAAAGCCTCTCATTCGGAGCTATAAGATCTTGAATTTGAGAGTCCCTCGATACCATAAAAGATCGAGCGTCAGCGAGATCCTTGTTCTACTCTTAGATACGACAACGATAGACATCCATATCCCGATTCAGATACTTAATCTCATATTTAAGATTGACAATTATGGTATCACGGTGGTTTATTTCAATTCCAAAAATATCAGAGTTTCACATCAAATCTCTGCCTGCCCTGACTGCATGGATACGGGATACCAAATTCTATCGGCTCAAGGGAAATATGACAGAACGAAGAAAACAAAACCTAAGAAAAGACGAAGGAGAAACTTACCACGAGCATCACGTAGCTCCGAGCGAAGTTGATCAACTTTAAAACTTAGGCTCTGGGCGCGATCTCGCTCAACTTTATACGTCATCTTTATGGCATGCCCGAAGTTCCAACTCTAGGGAAACACAAAGAAATCATCAAATCCTAAATAAATATATGTTTGTACCTAAAAATAACTCTTAGGAAAAAATAATGTACTGTTGAAGTACTTTTTAGGTTCGAGGATCAAAATCGTACAAAACGAGCCTAAGCCAAGAGAATGGCCATTCACGTTTTTCTTCGGTTACAAAGAGAGAAGATGGCTTGATCTTAGGGGAGGGAAACTGATACGGACATAATTCATACATATTTACCACTTAATTTATATTTGCTAATACTTGAATTTATCTTAATAATATATTTTTATTGTTTTATTTAGGTGGTTCACATAAAATTCAAAATATGGACAAAATATGGTTATTTAAGCTCTCGGACAGGCTAGGTAGTGAGACAGTGACCTAAGAGAGGAAGGACGTGACTTATGTGGTGAGACAGCTACGTACCTAAGAGAGGAAGGACGTGAAAGTGAGCTCTCGGTTTGGCTGTTGCAAGGTGGTAGGTGAGAGTTTCATGTGGTGAGAGTTTCATGTGGTGAGAGTTAAAAGAAGAAGAGTAGGTGCTGTTGATTGAGGGCTGTGGAAGTTGACGTGATTTGTGGAGTAGGCTATAGCTAGGCAGCTAGGGAAAGTACGGCAGTGATAAAAGAAAAGTATATAGGTTAGGTTGACTTGTTTGGCTATGTGAATTCACGTGAAGAAAGAAGATGGAAAGTGGGACGTGGCCAAATGTGGTTGGCTATGAGAGAATACCTAGTGGTTTGTCAGCTATAAAAGAAAGAGTGGGGGCTGTTTTGTTCGGGGAGTTTTTTAGAGGGTACAGGAGGAGGCGGTACAGGAGTTCCTTTTCCTGTCGGATTTTGATGTTCTTTTCTGAAAAGAGGGGGTTCAGAGTTCGGTTTTACGGAGGGTACAGAGTTTTTAGAGAGTTCTTGGAGTTTCTGCTGTGGACGAAAAGAAGAGTACTCCTGTACACTTTTGAGAAGAGAGACAGAGGAATATCAGACGGAGAGATCAACTATACGACTGCCAAGTTTGTTTTAATTCTTTTCCTCTATTTTGTCTAATTGTTTTATGGGTTTTGAGAAACCCTTCTCCATGTTCTAAATTAATTTGTAACTAGGGTTTTATGTTGAAACCACTTACAGTTTTAGATCAATTGAATTAAATATTTGATACAGACCATTCTATTTAAATAGATTAAATTCATGACTTTAAACAATTGTATTGTCGTTTATGGTGCATGCTTGGCCTATGGTTTTGATGTTCCATGTTTCTGGTATACAGTTGTTATTCTAAAAATATATTTGTCTACTTATTTGATATGCCATGCTTAGGTTAAATCTTTTGATGGGGTATACTTAGAATAGCCAAGTATTATTTGTAGACCTTTAATTAGTTTC
>JAJJMC010003668.1:1834813-1870124 GCA_023531435.1 Papaver californicum | reverse complement strand
ATGCTTGAGACTAGGGCTTTTTGATGCATCATGTTTAGGGCGTCCCAACGATATTTGCGACTCTAAATATACATGAATTAAATAGTGGTGGATACTGAAAAACCCTGGTTACCGACTCTCTCTACTCGGTCACATTTTATTAGTTTAGTTAGTTTATTATTTTATTTATTAATATAAAAATCACAAACATATTCCTCTTGGTTAGTTTATTAGAGATATTAATTGCAGTATTTCCCCGCTCTCTGTGGGTTCGACCCGTACTTTCCGTTGTCTACTAGTTAGACGCCGTGCGATTGCGGTTATTTATATTGGGTAATTCCAAATCACACCAGAAACAAAGAAATTTAAAGGAATTTATGTGTTGAATTGTGTGTAGTGGTGGTGATGCGTGTCGTGGGTGCAATCAAATTAGTGTTCCTTTTTCCACTCAATTAAAGAATAATATAATAGAGGTCAAGTTTATTCCCACGAGGAGCGAGGTGTTTAGGTTGTCAAATTTCACAAAAGGGGGTTTTGTTTTAGGGTTTAAAGCAAAGTAAATAAGAAAGTAATTAAAAGATTAAGTTTTAAGCACTGGAGAAAGTTTAATCGAGGAATTCTTCTTCGTTACTAGACAATCTTTGAATTAGTATACCCATCTATTCTTCATTCATCACAGATTATTACCAACCGTAGGATAGCATCTAGAGCAGTGATGTCCTCGAAAGTCCTTAGGTCACTTGATACCGAAGAGCACGAATACTAGATTCTATTTTTATAAACCACCTAGAAGTAGCGCACTCTAAGTGTAATTTGGCAAAATGTTTTATATTTTGTGACTCTGTAGATTGATCCTAGTAGTTAGACCCTTAGCGCAAGGTCCACTTTCTAGTGTTTCTTCATCGAAATGATTCGAACTGTTCCAAAGACCCAACATGCATTTTTTTTTGCATTGGGCTCTTTCATCAACTGATATAAATATCAGATAGTCCGCCATACTTTTTCTTAACAGAAAGATAACGAGATGGCTCCACGTGCTCTGATTCATTATTTAGATTATGATCCAGGAGCAATACCAAAGTGTTTCAAAGAAGAGTTCTTGGGCCGTGTCTCTAAACATCATATCCTTGTAGCCGTAGGGATCTTCTTGTTCATAAAGAGCATGAGAAAGAGAACGGCAAGAGAAGGGATATGAGTCACGCTCTTTACTTGCTTTGTTAGGGCCATGGCTTTCCTTATCACCTTCTTGTGTACTCTTCTTGCCTTTTTTGAGGGGTGGTGCGAAAGTGCCCTCCAAACTAACAAGTCTTCAGAGCCATATGATATTGATCAAAATCCATTGAATCTGCAGCTGTTGAATTACTTTCTCTAGGAACGGGCATCTTTATTAGTCCATAAATGTAGTAGTTAACGTGGAACAGATCGATTCTCTACTTTCAGAGCCAGTTCCCAAAGGCCTGAATTCGATCTACTAGCTGGACCACCTGACGTAACTAGCCTAGCCAAATCTACGCTTTCTCGACTACTAGCTAACCCAACAAGAGATAAATTTCCAGGGTCACTAACCTTTTGGACAAAATAGTCAATGTGATATATAATTGGTCATATAATCGTGGTTACATAGATCGTTTTTATGCAACAACCTTAAATACCGGTATAAGAGGACTGGTTGGATTCGTAAATTGCCCAATGTTTCCAAATTAGTCCAACTTTGTACCTTTCCGGCATGAACCGTATATCTCAGAGAGGTCGTCTGGGTTGGTAGTAATGGAATGGTTTCATTGTCTAAAATAAAGAAAGGAATAGCCAGCTGTCTGGGCGAGTCACCTTCTTCTAGGCTCCGAGTTACCTTCTTCTAGGCTCCGCTGGACGACACGGCATTCTCCTTCAAATATATAGGCCGGCCGTCCTTGTGATGGTTCCCAAGGATCCAATATGAGCACTTAGGTCTACGTTGCCACGATCTTGTTCTATGGAAGCGGGCAGGCCTGCTGAAGTTCGGCCCGGTTTTTTGGTCACCTCGGCGGTAGTCCCATTTCCTGCTCTTGGGTTTCTGTCAGTAGTGGAAGGTCAACCAGCGGTAGACGTCTCTTGCAAGAAGAAATTAAAAGAGCGGCGAAGAAATCCGTCTGTATTGACCGGCCGATTGTAACGAATGTACGGTACGCGCGGAACAAGAGAAGGCAGTGGCGAAGAACTCAAAGGGTCCCTTGTATCTTTAAGAGGAAAGTTCTTTCCACCAAGGGAGCTATTTAGCCAAGTAGTTTTAAGGAAGCCGTCCCTCGACAGGAGTTCTTCGTTTGGAGCTCGTCGCTCTTCTTTCGCAGCTGCGAAGTCATATAGTCCATCGAGATTCTGCCACGTAACCAAAGCCATAAAGTCTTAGCTAGGCCATAGGCAGCCCACTTGGTTATTGCAGCCATGAGCACAGTTCCGTTCCTCTAGGCAGATCTATTAGTCATAGTTGTTCAGATACAATGGTCAGAAAACGACCAACACTCGGCAGGCAGTCGACGACATAGAAAACTAAATTGAAGGCAATTTCTTTCCTAGCTATGCTGAGGTGACTCTTGGTTTCCCTAAGACAAGGGTTAATGCTCCAACAGCCTCGTCTGCTTTAAACTTTATAGTTTCAATGTAAGGATGTTCTTCTTGAATGCCCTGATTCAACGCTAAAGAATTTCCTGCCGACACCATATAGTATTCATCTCTGCTTGGCGATAAATAAACTACCCGTACCCCTTTGAATCTCTCATCAATTTCAAAAAACGGACTTTCTAGCGACCCCCAATGACCAATCCTAGCATGAATAGCTAAGGATCCAATAAGTCCAACGTTGATTCCTTCAGATGTGTCAATTGGGCAAATACGGCCATAGTGACTAGGATGGATATCTCGGATCCGAAAACTAGCAGTTCGACCTGTCAATCCTCTAATCCTTCTGTTCGGTCAGTTTAAGAACAAAGATAACTGGAGAATAAACTAAGATCCTTCGATAAAGCAAAAGCGTAGGAAATTAAATTAAAATAGAGTAATTAGCAGGAGACATAAGCGCTGAATCTTTCAATCGGATACCAAGTGCTTGGATGCGTTTGAAGCCTCGAGATGACTTGCAGAAAAAAAGCTTTCTAGGTTTGTCTTCTGTCTCCGTAACAAATGGTCCATTTATTGATGGGCGAATGACGGGGATTGAACCCGCGCGTTCTTCTTAACTTTACTTACTTGGCCAACCCGACCAGATGGGGGGGCGAAGCAGCTCGATTGTTCAGCAGAACCGGGGTAACCTATATAAGGTCATCGCTCTCTGACTCGAATCCCACGAGTGTTGATGCTGAGGTCTTCAATTTATCTCCCTCAAGCTTGCCTCGTCAGATTCTCAGATGCTCAAAGGGTCCCTTGTATCTTTAAGAGGAAAGTTCTTTCCACCAAGGGAGCTATTTAGCCAAGTAGTTTTAAGGAAGCCGTCCCTCGGGGAACGCCCATAAGCCTTTGATCCGTCGATGAAGTTTCGCCTGCAACAGAGTGGGGGGTGGAGGAAACCCGTACCTCCGAACTGATCCAGTGAAGTAGATGTCCATTCCTATCCTTTTGGTCAGGCTACTCCGTACCTCTCTGTTCTGAAGAGTAGTCATAATAACTAGGGGACTGCATGATCGAGATCTTCTCCAGAGCATGCTTCTCCAAGAGTAGCTTCACTTTTCTCGTAGGTAGTGTGGTAGTGTTTTGCTTCGGAGAAAGCTTCGGCAAAGACTAAGAAAGGAAGAAAAGGAGATTAGATAGCCTGAACTTGTTAAGTTGAGTGCCTGAAGGCCCTTAGCAAAGGCTCTTTAGAGACTCGAGCGTGAGCCGGATGAGCAATTATACAATATCCGGGGCCATCGGCATCATATGCCGCCTTTCATGCATAGCCCGACCGCTACTAAGATTTGCTAACTAGATTGGCCCGATGGATGCTCAGCCTTTTCTTGGGATGGATTAGCACCTTCTGCCTTAAGGGCTCTCTAACCTACGACGGATGACTATCTGACAGGGGCAATCTGCTTTGTCAATCACCAACTACCGTATCCAAGAAAGCAAATGAGCGTTCAAAGATAAGTGAATGCAGGTACGAAGAAATCCTTGTGATTCAATATGCACTATGGATTAGAGACTCTTCCAGGCTCTCGAAGGAATGCATTGGTAACGGCTCCGCTCCGTCCCTAAGACAACATGTCTTCACATCATCCTCCGATCTTAGGCCAGCAAGAAGCTCTCTTGAGCAAAGCATTTCTACGAGGAGTACCTAGATGGACCTGCACACACCTAACAACGCATCTTCACAGACCAAGAACTACGAGATCACCCCAGAATGAAAGGGGTGACGGAGGGATCGTACCATTCGAGCCTTTTTTTCATGCTTTTCCCGGCAGGTTTGAAAAAGGATCCTAGAGTGTCTAGGGTTGGGCCAGGAGGGTCTCTTAACGCCTTCTTTTTTCTTCTCGTCGGAGTTATTTCACAAAGACTTCATTTACCTAGCATCGTCTATAAGTTCTAGGCCGGACCACTTTCCTCTTTTGATGGAACCATATATTACGACTAAGTTGCCATCTCCCTTCGTTGATAGCTGTGGTTAGATCATGACTTCTTTTGTGAGACGAAAGCTAGGGGAGCGAATGGGATTAGATACCCCAGTAGTCCTAGCCGTAAACGATGGATACTAGGCGCTGTGCGTATCGACCCGTGCAGTGCTGTAGCTAACGCGTTAAGTATCCCGCCTGGGGAGCGATCGGCGGGAAGTCCAGGCGAAAGACGCATTCTAGCTTATAATATAAAGTAAGGGAGGTTATGGACAGCTTTTTTAGGGGGACTAGCCTTTACTAACAGGTTCAAGATGTGTAGAAAACTCCATTCTCACGGATGAAGGGAAGCGCGTTCGCTCGGTTTCCAACTCTCACTAACACTTGCCTGACTATTCTATCGGAGTAGCAGTGGACCTGTAGTGGGGTCCAATGCCTAAGAGGCTTATAGCAAAAGGCTTACCGAGAGATACAATTAGGTTAGGGTGGTGTTCTACGCCCGTACTCTGTTCCTGCCCTCCTTTTGTTTGTGAGTTCTACACGCGATAGCTCCATAGAATCCCTCTGCAAGGTCTCACGTGTTCTACTTGGGTATAAATTATTCAATAATTACGGATATCCTAAACCTTACTAGAAATATATCCATCAAGAGAATGATTTATTTGGCCACCTAGAACAATCAATTAATCAATCATAAACATTCTTCATAGTAGAAACAAACAATAATCATGTGAGGAAATCAAAATAGATTCATATATTAAACCAAATCATGGTTAGAACTTAGAATTAATCCTCAATCAATTAGGTTCTTAGATACTCATGGATGTAGAAGCATCCATGTTATACATAAGAGTAAAGAATTTGTTACGATGATAAAACCGCTCCAAACCCTAGCTTTTGCTTCTTGTGTTGGTGATCTCCTCCAAGACTTGTAAAGTTGTATAAACAGTATATTATTGTGGTTATGGAAGTCTTCGTATATAGTCTTCATCATATCTAGGTGTTAGAGTCCTAATGGGACCATGATACCGTGATTCAGAAGTCAAAAACATGTCTTAGAAGTGGCTCTCGTCGTGCTATAATCGGTAGACTCATTCCCCACCTTTCTACCAATCATTTTTGTAAAGTATACGGAGATTTCATGTGCTCAAAGTGTCCATACCCGGTACTCGAGTCCCCATCGTTATATACCAATTATTTTTGTGAAGTATACAAAGATTTTTGGTCTAAAACAGCCCATAATCGGTAGGCACGGGCTCCCATTACCTATTGATTGTTTTGCTGAGCGTTTTACTTACTTCTTCTCGGTTGTTTTGCTCATAACTTCCTCATACGAACTCGGAATGACCTCATTCTTTTTGCGTTGGCTAGGTATTTCAATTATATTCAATATGATGGTAAGAAAATATGGATTTCAACGATATGAACTTGTTATTTGGCCCTTCTTTACTTGTATAACTCAATTTCCTTGCTCATTTCATGTCGCAATGAACTCATTTCTTCTTCTTTGGCCTTGGGACACTTGAATACTTGTAGTACTTCAGTTCTTAGATATTTTGTAGCCACTCTCACTCTTATTGGTATGATGCACCTAATAGAAACAAATAAAACAAAAAAAGAGTAATAACGAGTAATATGCAAGAATTAAAGCAAATATTAGTATGAATTCAACACTAAAATCATGTGAATTATGCACTTATCAAATTTCCACACACTTAGATTTTGCTAGTCTTCGAGCAAACTACTATCTAAACTGAACTAAAATACAACAACTCTGCTTCGTCGAGGATACAGTTACACTTAGCATGTGTAACAAGCCTTTAAACCCCTAGGTTCCCTAGTGGACGAGTTATACTCTCGTGGGGGTTTACAGAGGTATACCCACAAAACCTACTCCAACTTCAAAGTCACAAGCATCCAAAGAGCTATGACGAAATAAAGCTTCTGCACACTAACAATAAGTAGTTAAAAATGCCAAAGAACATTATTCTCATGCTTAACTCTTGAGTTAGGAAAAACCACCATATGAAAGAATCCAGGTTCGAGATTGATCGAATGTTTCGACTTCTGCCTCACCAATAGGGTTTTATGAAATTGCACTCATAAGACGCACTTTATGGTTTTCATGTGTGCAGGCAAGAGTGACGATAGAAATCCTGCGCACGTTGAATAATGGGAAGGAAAGGTAACCTTCCGAACTATATGAAAATGTTATCCCATAAAAACATGGGACGAAAAAGAACCTTTTTTTTTCTTTGATGACCTTTTAGAAAGGAAATCAACCAGTATGTGAGGATGAAATGCTTACTTACCTTCTCACCCGATTGGAAATCAGCATCACTCTCAAAGCATCCAATAAAAATATCTTCAGTCTTTGGTCTTCAACTATTGATGATGAACTCTTGAACTTCGTAGAACCTTGACAACTGTAACTTTTTTTTCTCAATTCCTTGTTGCTTGAAACTTCTTTATAGATCTCTTCTTCCCCACGGCCTTATTAAATGAATACAAAATGAAATATATACTAAAGCAATGACAAATATTATTCTTTATTTTTTCTTTCCGATTTTTTTTCACTTTTTTTTTTCATTTTTTTTCAATTTGAAATACAAACTCACAAATGAAACTAATGTGTCCATGGGAGAAGGATTTTACCACTTGATTCTTCACAACTTGTATTGTTTCAATATCATGAACTTCACTAACTCTCATTTTTTGATTTCTTTCGCTTTTGTACATAAGTCTTCAACATGTATATATAATTCCGCTTTTTGTATTATTGCTTTACTTGAATATGAAATTTGCTCTTTCTTGTAACGTTGATTGTAAAAGTTGATTGTATTCAACTTTTCTTCAAATTTGTGATGCTCCGTTTATTGATGATGATATGTTTCCATGGACCTGTTATTGTCGAGAGAATGATGCCAACTACAAACAACACTACAAGGTAGAGTTAGCAATTCTGATGGCATCCTCGTGATTGATAGAATTAGCACTCAAGATACCAAAAAGTAGTGCTAAAATTGGTGCCGAGTTAGGTAGCTCATCATTTTACCTGGAGTTTGCAGATAAAACACTCTAAACGGACAATTTTACAAAGAATTGAAGGTTTGGTGCCCCACTCATGGGTATTGAATGATCAGCTTCTCTAATATTGTATTCCCTACCGACATTTTAAGTCCATTTTTGTCAGCTCTAGCCTCTCAACAACTAAGCACCCTGAATATAGTTCTATAATACTTCTAAGTTCAGTTATTTCGGTAAGAACTCTGTATGTAAACTTAGCTAAAATTATACAAAGTGACTCTAAAATCTCTAAAAGTTGGAGGTTTTCATGCAAATATATACAAAAAGTTTAAAAATTCTACCTACAACATTGATACTACAAGAGCGTACTAAAAAGCTATATGCTTGCCACTCCCCCACACTTAAACTTTATATTATGCTCAATGTTAATTGAATCTTCCAATGTAAAATCAAGATGGAATTTCCTAACATGATATGAAAAACTAAGAAAAATCAAAAGATAAAGATAGAAATAAAAAACCAAAGGGTTGCCTCCCATGAAGCACTTGGTTTAAAGTCGTCATCCCGACTCTCTACTTGCTTGTATTACTCCTCTAGAGGGAGCAAATCCTGAAGTCCAATTACATCCACATTCTCCTTAGGGAAATTTTCATAATATGTCTTCAATCTATGGCCGTTGAATTTGAAAATTGTCCCCGTTGTGAGACTAGTAACCTCAAATACACCATAAGGGAAAACATTAGTAACAACAAACTGTCCATTCCATCAGAACCTTAACTTACCGGGAAATAATTTAAGACGAGAATTAAATAGAAGAACTTTTTATCCCATAACAAATTCTTTCTAGAAATCATCTTGTCATGGAAAAGCTTAGTCTTCTCTTTGTATATAGGGAACTCTCATAAGCATCATTACGTATCTCCTCTAGCTCATTAAGTTGTAACTTATTTGTTTCCCTGCTTCATCATACTCCATGTTGCTCATCTTTACCTCCCATAAAACCTTATGTTCAATTTCAACCGGGAGAAGACAAGTTTTTCCATAAACCAACCGGTATGAAGACATACCAATTGGTGTCTTGTATGCCGTTCTCTACTCCCATAATGCATCGTTAAGCCTCAAGCTCCAATCTTTTCGTGTAGTATTGAAGGTTTTCTTTGGAGTGCATTTAATCTCATGATTAGAAAATTCAGCTTTCCCACTAGTTTGTGGGTGATACGGCGTACCGACCTTGTGTGTGACATTGTACTTCTTGAGAAGAGCATGAAAGGATATATGAAAGCGTCATCCTCCATCACTAATAACCACACATGGTGTGCCATGTCTATTGAAAATATTTTCCTTCACAAATTCACAAACAACTTGAGAATCATTAGTAGGGATGGCTTTAGCTTCCACCCATTTTGAAACCTAATCCACATCAAGAAGTATATAAAATTTTCCATAAGAACTAAAAAAAGGGCCCATAAAATCAATTCCCCGCACATCAAATATTTCTACAGCAAGAATCAATGTGAGTGACATTTGATTTCGAGCACCTAGATTGCCCGTTCGTTGACATCTATTACAAGATTTGAAAAAAGCATACAAATTCTCAAATAAGGTGTGTAATAAAAGCCACTCTCAAGAACTTTAAGAGTTGTACATTTAGAAAAAAAATCCCCCCCCCCCCCACAAGCATAAGAATGACAAAAATTCAGAATGGACTGAAATTCAGAGTTAGGTACGCACCTGCAGATAATCTAATCAACATAATATTTCCACAAATAGGGCTCATCCCGCACATACTGCTTAGCCATCTTCTTAAGCTTTAGCTTTTGAAATCTAGACATTATATTAGGTACCTGCCTTTTAACCAAGTAGTTCACTATATCAACGTACTAAGGTGTTGAATTTTCTATTAAGAAAAGTTGTTCGTCTGGGAAACGATCTTGTACGGGAATTTCTTCCTCGTAAAAAACAAGTCTACTAAGATGATCTGCAACTGTATTCTCAACACATTTCTTTTCTCTAATTTCTATATCGAATTATTGCAACAACAGAATCAACCGTATATGTCTTGGCTTAGCTTTTTTCTTTTTGAGTAGGTACCTAAATTATGCATGATCATAATATACAACCACTTTTGTGCCTACCAAGTAAGATCTGAATTTTCTAGTGCGAAAACTATAGCCAACAACTCTTTCTCCATGGTAGAATAGTTTATTTGTGCATCGTTTAGGGTCCTAGATGCATAGTAAATCACGTGAGATAATTTGTCCACCCTTTGACCAAAAACGAATCGAACTGCATAGTCACTCGCATCACACATCAACTCAAACGGTAAACTCCAATCGAATGACTTTATAATTGGTGCAATTGTCAACAAATCTTTCAATATATCAAAGGCATCCTTGCACTCCTGGTCGAAGTTAAGAGTAGCATCTTTTTGCAACAATTTTCACATTGGCATTGAGATTTTGGAGAAATCCTTGATAAACCTTCTGTAAAAACCTGTATGACCAAGAAACGAGCGAATCTCCCTCACCGAATGGGCATTGTAAGTTTCTTATTAATTATATCTTTGCTTTTTCTACTTCGATCCCTCGAGAGGACACAATGTGACCAAGCACTATGCCATGATTTACCATAAAGTGACATTTCTCCCAATTTAGAATAAGATTAGTGTCTATGCATCTTTTAAGAAAAAGTTAAATATTTTCTAAAAAAATATCAAATGAACTGCCATAAACACTAAAATCATCCATAAATACCTCAATGATGCATTCCACGTAATCATAAAATATACTAACCATACATCTCTGAAAAATGACAGGCGCATTGCAAAGACCAAATGACATCCTTCTATATGCGAATGTACCAAAAGAAAAAGTAATAGTAGTCTTCTCTTGATCCTCTGTTGTAATAAAAATCTGATTGTAGCCCGAATAACCGTCCAAAAAGCAATAATAAGAATGTCCCGACAACCTCTCTAACATCTGATCAATAAAAGGCAAAGGAAAGTGATCATTCCGGCTAGCAGAATTAAGCTTTCTGTAGTCTATGCATACTCTCCATCATGTTTGAACTCGTGTAGGAACAAGTTCATCATCATTATTTTTGAAAAATAGTAACACTAGACTTCTTTGGTACCACCGGTACCGGACTAACCCACTTGCTGTCATAAATTGGGTAAATCACCCCCACACTTAACAATTTGAGGATTTCTTTCTTGACGCCCTCCATCATTGGGGAATTAAGATTAAGCTGATCATCACGTACTGGCTTTTCATCGTCTTCCATTAGGATTCTCTGCATCTACATGGATGGACTAATACCTTTGATGTCAGCAATTGTCGAACCAATGTCCGTTTTGTGCTCCCTAATCAGGCGTTCTTCCTGTACTGCTGTGAGATTCTTTGCAATAATAACCGGAAGCTCTTCCTTATAACCCAAGTAAGCATAGTTTAAGTGATCATGTAGAGGCTTCAGTTCTAATTTAGGTGCCTGCACAACAGAAGATAAAGGAACTTCATTAGTTACGGGTAAGGAGATGAAATATTACCCGTTTGAGCTTCTTGTAGTTCCGTTAGGGCACCACACATATCCAACAATTCCTTTTCTACGTTGACGTCCAAGTTAGGCAGTCCATGGACTTCAATATAAATACTATGTTGTAACATAATCCTAAGTTCATCTGCACTACTCAAATCAAACATCCGCTGGGCTAACGAATCAATAACATTAATAGAGAATGCAGAATGGACATCACTTAGATAACGCATAGCTTCAAAGATATTAAAGTATATAGTTTCTTTATCAAACTCCATAGTAAGTTTCCAACTATCGACATCAATCTTCCTCTTTGCAGTCTTCATAAACAGTCTCCCAAGAAGTAATGAAGTAGACGAACAATTATCTCCCTTATGCATATTCACAATATATAAGTCAACCAGAAAGATTAATTCATTCACTTGAACCAACACGTCCTCCACGAGTCCCTTATGATATATGTTATACTTATTAGCTAATTGAATGATAATTCCTGTCTCTTTTAATGGTCCGAGATTCAAAGAATCATAAACATCAACTAACATAACACTAATGGATGCGCCAAATCAATCAAAGCACACTCAAATATTCGGTTACCAATAGTAGCTAGTAGTGTGAAACCCCAGGATCACTTCACTTTGCGGGCATCTTCTTCAATAACATAGTTGAAGCACTTTCACCCACCTGTGTAATCTGGCTGGCAATCAACTTATCCTATTTTGTGCATAATTCCTTCAGAAATTTAGCATACCTAGGTACATGTATGATTGCCTCAATAAGTGTATTGTTGATTTGGATCTTGCTGAAAATATCCATAATCTTTTTATCTTGATCTTGCTTATTTAACTTGGTAAAACGACTAGAAAAAGGAGGTGTAGTAGAAAAAGTAGGAACCATATATTTAGGTTGGTCGGTTGGAAGTGGCTTTTCCTTTGGAACGGTTTCTTCTACTGCCCTATTTGAGTCTGCAAATCCCTATGGCAGAATCGGTCTTCTGCTGATGTTGTTGGTTCTGCTGCTGACTTTGTTGGAAAACAAATGGGAGACCTTGCATCATGGTAATCATCTTCTCATAGGCATCCTCCTTTGGAACTTGAGGTTGCGCTTGTGGTTGGAATTGTGGTTGTTGGAAACTACTTCATCGCCCATATGGATTTAGAGCTGAAGCTTGCTTGTTTTCATAACGGAAATTTGGGTGATATTTCCAACCAGGATTATAAGTACTAGAGTAGGGATCATACCTTGGCTTATCATTTGGGAACACAACATTCACATGTTCGGACTCTTCTTCATAAGTAGGAATAATCACTGCAGCCATTCGTTGCACTACCTTCTCTATATTATTCAGTCGTTGTTCCGATTGTGAAGACTCTTCTTCGCTAACTCTTATGACATGTGAGTTGTTCCTAGTATATAATTGTTTTGCATTTGAAAACATACTCTCAATCAAACTAGTTGCCTGGAAGATTATTTTTTCAGTGAGTATACCTCCTGCAGCTGCATCAATCAAGTTCATATGTTCTGGAAGTAATCCTTCATAGAAGTATTGAATGATGAGTGTTAAGGAGATGTTGCGGTGTGGGAAGCTTGCCAACAACCGTTTATACCTCTCCTAGTATTCATAAAAATATTCCCCAGTAATCTACAAAATACTACTAATCTCTTTACGATTAGATGCTGCCTTGGAAGTAGGAAAATACTTCTCTAGAAATAGATTTTCATCTTTTTCCATGTTGTAATACTCCCTAGAAGAAGGTAATACAACCACTCTTCTTCTAAGTCGGTCAATGAGAATGGAAAGGCTTGTACCATATCCGTTTCAGTGTCTTCAGTTCCATGCCTAAGACTCGTCATCGTGTCCTAAAATTGCTGAAGGTCGATTTGGATTTTCACCTGCATGTCCCTTGAACTTAGGTAGATGATGAATCGGATTCGACTTCAGCTCCATTGGTGCAGCTATGTTAATGCACATTGGTTACGAATCTAAACATGGAGATATCAACTCTCACAACTTCTTCTCTGGAGGTTGAGGACCACCCATCTCTTCTAGAGGTGGATCTTATAGCAAAAATTTAGGTTCTTATAGCATTGTCCCATGCAAGTTTTAATTCCACACCTTTGGTAATCCCAATGTTTGGGTACCAAAGATCAAGTACCTGAAACCAAAAATCTAAAAAATAAAGTTAAAATCTAAAAATAAACATAAAAAATAAATAAAAAATAATAATAACAACTAAAACCAATCGTTTCCCGGCAGCGGCGCCAAAATTTGATGCGTGTCGTGGGTGCAATCAAATTAGTGTTTTTTTTTCACTCAATTAAAGAATAATATAATGGAAGTCAAGTTCGTTCCCACGAGGAGCGAGGTGTTTAGGTTGTCAAATATCACAAACGGGGGTTTTGTTTTAGATTTAAAGCAAAGTAAATAGGAAAGTAATTAAAAGATTAAGTTGTCAGCACTGGAGAGAGTTATAATAGAGGAAGTCTTCTTCGTTACTAGACAATCATTGAATTAGTATACTCATTTATTCTTCATTCATCACAAACTATTACCAACCGTAGGATAGCAACTAGAGCAGTGCTGTCCTCGAAAGTCCTTAGGTCACTGGGTACCGAAGAGCTCAAATACCAGATTCTATTTGTATAAACCACCTAGAAGTAGCGCACTCTAAGTGTAATTTTGCTAAATTATTTATATTTTATGACTTTATAGATTGATCCTAGTAGTTAGACTCTTCACGCAAGGTCCACTTTCTAGTGTTGCTTCTACACGCGATAGCTCCACAGAATTCCTCTGCAAGGTCTCACATGTTATACTTGTGTGTAGATTATTCAACAATTACGGACATCCTAACCGTTACTAGCAATAGATCAATCAAGAAATTGATTTAGTTGTCCACCTAGAATAATCAATTAATCAATCATAAACATTCTTCATAGTAGAAACAAACAATAATCATGTGAAGAAATCAAAATAGATTCATATATTAAATCAAATCATGTTTAGAACTTAGAATTCATCCTAAATCAATTAGGTTTTTAAATACTCATGGATGTAGAAGCATCCATGTTATACATAAGAGTAAAGAATTCATTATGATGGTGAAACCGCTCCAAACCCTAGCTTTTTCTCCTTGTGTTGTTGATCTCCTCCAAGACTTGTAAAGTTGTATAAAAAGTATATGCTTAGGGTTATGGATATCTTTTTATATAGTATTCATCATATATAGATGTTATAGTCCTAATGGAACCATGATACCTTGATTTAGAAGTAAAAAACGTGTATTAGAAGTGGCTCCCATCGTGCTATAATCGGTACTCATTCCCCACCTTTCTAGCAATTATTTTTGTAAAGTATACAGAGATTTCATGTGCTCAAAGTGTCCATAATCGGTAATATCGTCCCCCTCATAATCTACCGATTATTTTTGTGAAGTATACAAATATTTTTGGTCCAAAATATCCGATAATCGGTAGTCACTGGCTCCCATTATCTAGCGATTATTTTGCTGAGCGTTTTACTTACTTCTTCTCGGTTGTTTTTCTCGTAACTTCCTTATACGAACTCGAATTAACCTCGTTCTTTTTACGTTGGCTTTGTATTTCAATGATATTAAATATGATGATAATAAACTCTGGATTTGAGAAAGTTGAACTTGGTCCTTGACCCTTATTTACTTGTGGAACTCAATTTCCTTGCTCATTTCATGTTGCAATGAACTCCTTTCTTATTCTTTGGACTTGGGACACTTGAATAAGTATAGTACTTCACTTATTTTCTCGTTTGTATCCACTATCACTATTGTTGGTATGATTCACCTAATAGAAACAAATAAAACAAAACAAGAGTAATAACGAGTAATATGCAAGAATTAAAGCAAATATTAGTATGAATTCGACACTAAGTGATAGCGCTAGCAAAAAAGAATAATGCTGGCATAGGCAACCAAAGGATGGCACTGGAACGGGCGAAAAAGAATAGCGCTGCAGCAACAAGCAAAGCATAACAGCAACAGGCGCGACATAAGCATATAGTAGCGCTAGCTGCAGCGTAGGCGCTAACGCTGGTGCTAGCGCCTCTGCTGGCGTTGCTAGTGTTGGCGCGTGGGCTTGTTGACTTTGTTGGCTTGTGAGTTAGTTAGCATGGTGCGTTGACGCTGGGAGCATGGCTAAGGATTGCAAGGGATGACACTTGTTGGTGCCAAGGCCATTGCCTATGTGTCATTAGTATTGGAATTTGCTAATGCCGCGGACATAACTTTGGCCTATTTAGGATTTCCCAGTCTCATGAGATTTAATTGTTAGTATTTATACGTAACTTTTTTACAATGCATAATAACATATTCAAGAGATTCAATCGTGGAAGTCTGCAACTTAAGATAATGTTCGATGCGACTATGTGTTTATATGATATGCATCTAATTAGCTTTTTTGTTCAGGAGTAGCATAGCATCCATTCTGAATATTCGCAACTTTATATAATCGGCGTATTCTGATTAATACAAATAGTTTGCGTGGATGCACATTAAATTATGAGGTTTAGCCATGTAAAGCCCTGAAATTTAACAGGTGCATATAAAAGAGATATAGGATGAATGTAGCCATAAGATGAATATGCATTCTCAATTCTCTTGCGAAATGTAAGACAATAGCTCATATTTATAATTCTGATCCCGGGTCAGAACATTTACATTTATTTTATGTTTCTGCAGCTGAGCAAAGAAAATATTACAGTTTTCTCTTTTGTCAAAAATCCACCTTAACATTAAGTCCCCTGCTTAGCGTGGAACATTAATGTTTCGCGGTAAGCACTAGATGATTGTATCGACACTAGAGGAACTTCAAATAAATATAATTCGTAAGACCAGGAATGATTGCTTATCTTTTCCGGCAATGTTGCAATAGGCTTGTTATGTCAACATGAGCTTGTTGAAAAGAACTTGTCTTAATGGTACATGTAGTGCTAATGGTCCTTGGTAGCAGCTACATACGGTTTTGAATAGAGCAAGGATGATCGTCCATGTGAGCAAAACAAATAGGGGATTCACGGACACAAGCCTTTATGTGTTGAGGGGGTGGATGAGTTTCATATTCACAAGCTCAACACATTGAGTCGGTCATTTGGTTGAGCATGTCATCCCCTCTTAACAACGGTCAGTTTTGGAGTCTTGGTTACCAGTCATGTTCGTATCCATTGTCCTCGGGATAAACTTCAGAAAATTCCACATATTTGAATTTTAGGGTTTCCCACTTTTGCCTATTTAAACAAGCGGATGACTTTAACCCTCTTCATTTTCATTCTTCTTTAGAGCTTAGAATAGTATTAGTCTGTCACTGCAACATGTCTGATAACAACGGTAGTTCGACCCAGAACAACTCATGCGTCAGGTGTACTACTTGGATTGCTAGTCCAATGAGTCTTTCTTGATCTCTGATTTCTTCATATATGTATGATCATTATCATGAAGGTTTAAAAATGATTTGATTATTATTATTTTCTTCAAGGTTTCTATGGTTAAGAAGGTACCATAACGACATGTGAAGACCATGAGTCTCAAAGCAATGGTAAGCATACTTCTTCGTTTTATTCTGAAACCGCCCATTTTTTTTTTATTGACACATTACTACTTGTGTGGTCATAATAGGAGATTGAGATTGGGCATGTTGAGATTAAAAAGAATGAAGAATTCGTACCAGTGAATGATGAAGAAAACATTGTTGCTGGCTTTAAGAATTTTCCTAACATCATGGCTTTTCTTGCTGACTTGAGTTTTCCCATTCATGATTATCCCAACGCGAGCTCCCTTTTATGTTGGAAATTGAGTCGTAATCTCGAAGAATAAAATAGTAGGAGGATTTGTCGTGCCAAAATATCATGTGGATCTCTACACGAGGATATGGGAGAAGTACGGATATATCGTTACAACAAAGTTGGTTAAAAGTTATACCCCTATAATCGTGACAGCCGTCGCAGACTCCTACATGTTATTTCTGAGATGAATGATGTGCCTCCATATAGTGTTACAAACTCGAAGACTCAGGAATGGGATGAGATGTTGGCTACTTGTGAGGGCTTCTGTTTCAATACAAATTGGTTGTGTTAGTATCTGGAGAATGTCAGAGAGGCTCATGTAGCATCTTTGGCAGAAGGGAAAACCTTGAAGGAAGAATCATCTAAGATTGATGAAATAACCCGAGATTTGCAGACTCGTTCGGAGAAATATGATGAGAGATTGGAAAAATTCCACAATCGCAATTACCCCCTGCTTAGAGATCTGTTTTAGGTTATATGATAAGTAGTGAAACATTTTTGTTTTTTTTTTTGTTTTTTTTTTGTTTTTTTTGGGTTTTGGATAGTTTAAAAAAGAATGTTTCAAATGAATGTAGTAGGTTTTGAGTTTGAAGGTTCAAATATATGTTTTGAAGTTATATTGAAATTACGAGGGGAGTGAAGAAAGTGTTTTAGGCATAATATTCCTTGAGCCATTTACCATTAATGACTGTTCCTACAGCTTCCCCATTCATATAGTAACAAGCTTGTAATACCCGCTCGGCATGGCCTTGGAGATTACGTAAGGCCCTTTACACTTTGGAATGAATTTTAGAGCAGACATATCTTGTTGAATATGTTTAGATGTTTTGAGTACTAGATCACCTACTTGAAACACCTGTGGTTGTACTGCTTTGTCGTACGCTCTGGAGATCCTCTTCCGATAAGTTTCCACGTATTTTTCCGCTTTAGCTCGTCTGAATTCAAGTACATCTAAATCCACTACTCGGGAATTGGGTGTTTTGGACTCATCCCAATAAACTTCACTTTCTGTTGTAATTCTAGCTGATGGGATTTTAATTTCTACAGGTAGAATTGTATCGGCCCCATACACAAGAAAATATGGCGAGTTCCCTGTAGAACTCCTCGGAGAAGTTTTGTATTCCCACAACGCCATATGCAACTCTTCGTGCCATGTTCTTGGAAGGTCATAAACAGTGCAAACTAGAATTCTGATGATAGTTTTGTTGGTGATTTCCTATTGCCCATTTCGTTGAGGGTAGTATGGCGTGGAGAATACCTTCTTGATGCCATAACTTTTGAATAATTTTGCACGTATCTATTTGCAAATGGAGTACCATTGTCTCTTACGATGTGTTTTGGTATTCCAAATCTGCATATAATGTGTTCTTTGATGAAGGTTTCTATGGTTGCTCTAGTCGTTATTCTGAGAGGTACAACTTCAACCCATTTGGTAAAGTATTCTATGGAAATAAGTATGTGCTCGTGTTGCTTTGAAGAGTAAGGATTGATATACCAATTATATCCACTTCCCATCTATAAAATGGCCAAAGGCTGCTTACCGAGTGAAGAGGAAGGAAAGGTGTGTGAATGAGGTTGCCGTGGGTTTGACATTGGTGACATTTTCGAACAAATGAAGATGCATCGTCCTCCATGGTCGGCCAACAATATTTCTCATGGACTTGGAGAAATAATTTTTTGTTGCCCTGGTGTTCCCCTTCATGCACTTCTTGCAGGATGGTCTGAATATCTTCTTCTGCAAAACATCACATCATATCTCCGCCAAGGCTCTTCTGGTGGAGTATTCCTTCGTGAAAGACAAATCTCTTGGCTTTTCGGATTAAACGTGTCTCTTCTTGTTTTTCTTGAGGTATGATATTATCTCGAAGGTATTTGATATATGGGCCCCGCCAGTCCCCATAATTGTGTATAGTCAGTATTTCTTATTGATGTGGCAGGATTTGAAAATTAGAGCAAGACCCTTGTAATAATCGGGATTGGGCCTCCATGATGGCCCAGTAGTACCCAAGATGTTGAAGACGTCTATACAAGGTTACCGCTAGTGTCTGACCACACATCTCACGATGTACTTGATTAATTATCCCTTATGTTTTTTTATCTCCTAGACATTTCGACAGAGAGCCATATGAGTTTCTATGATATAATACTCCATACAATAAGAAGAAATGCTTTAAATATTAAAGACTGATCTTCCGCTTGCTATGTGAATTGATGGGCTCTTGGATAATAGGCGTCTTCCAGTCGTTGCTTTGTTCTTCATCAGGCTTGTCTATCCATGTCGAGGGCATGGTGCGCCTTTGCACAGTGAGGGTTGCCTCTGAATCTTCAAATTGTAGTTTTGAGGCTAGAGTTGCCAAGCAGTCAGCGTTTCTGTTGTTGGTGAGCCCCGTATGAATGATCGTCTCCTTAACAAAGTGAGTTAAAAGATATTGTGTTTCGTCCCTATATGGGGCTAATGTTGCTTTCTTGAGAGAATATATACCATTCATTTGATTCACTAGTAACTTCGAGTCTCCACTAATTTCGAGACCTGTTGCTCCATATTGCTTGACTAGCTATAATCCCAGCAGAAAGGCTTCGTACTTGACAGAGTTGTTGGTGCATTCATAGTCCAACTGGAATGAATGTGAGAATACTTCACTGGTTGGCGAAACTAGCACAACGTCGGCTCTTCCAGTATTATTTCTTGGGGTAGCAGAGCCGTCAAAGTACAATAACCAAGCTTTTTCTTCAACGAGTGGGATGTCTGGGAATTCTCCAGGTACGACTTCATGTGTTGTGGTATCATCTTTTCCTTGAAAAGCCGCAAGCAGGTCTGCAACCGCTTTTCCTTTTATTATTTTTGGTGATACACATGATATGTCGAACTCTGACATTCGTAGCAACCATTTTTCCGCTCGTCCTATGAGAGCAGGTTTTGATAGTAAAATTTTTATGGGATCATCCTTAGCCATCAACACTACTCTATTTTCCAGTAGATAACGCTGAAACTTCTGAATGGCATACACCAAGGATATGCACGCTATTTCAACCTTAGGGTATCTCATCTCTACAATGTACGACTAAGATAGTAGATATGACATTCAGTCCCCATGTCGTCTTCTTGAGACAACAGGTCTCCTATGGCCACTTCACTGAAGGCCGTGTAGAGGAGTAATGGTTTTCCCACAACTGGAGATTTCATAACGGCTGGTGATAGCAACAATCGTTGAATTTGATGAAATGCATTTTGTTGTGTAGATGACCAGACAAAGTTTGCCTCTTTCTTTAGCAAGGGTATAAAATGAAGCAACAAATTGAGCTAGTCCTGGATTAAAGCGTCAAATATATGATACCTTTCCCATGAATCTTTTGAGTTCCCTTACGGTGTGGCGATGGCATAGTGGTTATAGCTCGTGTTTTGGTCGGGCCCACCTTGATTCCTTATGTTGTTACCTGAAATCCCAGAAACTCCATAGGATACACCAAAGGCGAACTTCAAAGGGTTCATCTTCAACTGGTATTCACGACATTTCTCGAAGACCTGGCGTATGAAATCTACATGGGATACTCTGGTTTTGGATTTCACTAGACGTAGTCTTCCACTTGCTTGTGCATCATGTCGTGAAAGATTATTGCTATTGCTTTTTAGTAAGTAATGCCGACATTCTTCAATCTGAAGGGCATGACTGTGTAATAGAAGTTCTCAATAGGAGTTCGAAACGTGGTTTTCTCAGCATCATGCTCGTACATCTTTATTTGATTATAGCCTTTATATCCATCCATGAAAGGAAATATACCATGTACGCTGGTAGCATATACGAGCATGTCGATGTTCGGAAGAGGAAAGTCATCCTTGAGACAAGATTTGTTCAGGTTCCTGAAGTCCTCACAACATCTTACTTGTCCATTTTTCTTTTTGATGTGGACAACGTTAGCCAACCACGTGGGGTGTTGGATAGGTTTGATGAAGCCTCCTACTAGCAACTTATGGATTTTGTTCTTGACTTGTTCCTCAACTTCGTGCCTAAACTGTCTAAGATTTTGTTTAATTGGTTTGGCGTCAGGAGCGACATGTAAGTGATGAGTGACCAGTTTGTAATCCAACCCTGGCATTTCTTCATAAGTCCAAGCGAAGATGTCTTGATATTCCTTGAGTAGATTGACAAGCACCACTTTTTATTCTGGTAACGTTGAGCTGATTGAAACTGGACATGTATTTTCTTCCATTCCTAGACTGATGGTTTCAAGCGCATCAGCCGTGGCATCTATACCATGTTGTAATTTTCATGGCACGTCTTGGACCTCTTCATGACATTGATCCTCACTGTGGATACATATTTGTGGGCGGGGAGACCCTTCGTATGCCTCCCATGTTAATTGCTAACAACGACTGCGAAGGTAGACTATTCTTCCCTCGTTGTCGCAGCTAGTCATGAAACTATGGCCTCTCTTACCAGGTTGAGGATTTACGATGCTGGATGTCCTATAGTGGTATCCATAGGGTCTGGAATTCACTCCTGGTGACCCGGCTTTTGCAGCAAAGGTTGATGGTTCGTCTGCTATTGATGCCCAGTCAGGTAATAGCGTGTTGTTGATTTGTTGGATGGTCTATGGTTTAAATAACTCAGCGTCATATATTGGAGTGTAGGGTGATGACGATGATGTTATGTGTATGATTTTCCTATTTAGCACTGTTTTCACGCATTGATGGTAGGTGGAAGGAACAATTTTATTGCCATGTAGCCATGAGCGCCACAATATCATATTGTATTCGGGCTCTTTTGTAATGACTTGGAATTTCACCTTGGATACAATGAGACCAACTTTTAAATTTAAATAAACATGGCCATAGGAATTAGTGCGGTTACGTTTTAAATCCTTCATTACTAATGGGATATTGTATGAGCTGGCTCTGTGGAACCTGTGCGACCTTGAGCTTCTTGAGTGTGATGATATTGGCAGCTGCTCTTGTGTCGATAAGGCCCTCTCAAATTCGTCCTCCTTGATGTGAGCGCTGACGTACAAGGCTCGATTATGACCTTTTTCGGCCATCATATCTTTCTCGGTGAAGGTGACACTATTTATAGTTGGGTATCTGACATGGACATTTTTATTTCCATTGGTGATGGTGTCAGGTGTGTGTTCACGGCTATGCAGTTGAGAGCATCAAATGTGTCGATGTGTTGATCCTTGTAGAAAGTTAATAATCCCGCACAAGCTTTCAATTAGAAACACATCTTCTTGATCCACATGTTTTTCTGTAGTGGTGAAGCTCCCAATATTGTAGAGCCTGAGCCTCGTTTAAAAGTTTTATGACACCCTACTTCTTCTATTAGTTTGACGAGGGAAGAGAACAAAGCGCCTACCATATCTTCAAGTCTTGCAATAATTCTTTCCTGGGATTCCTGTCTTCACATTAACTCATCTAGAGTAATTGGGGATTCGGCCACTTCGGTAGTACCGTTGGTGAGACGCAAGTTGGCGATGTTGTTTACTATTGGAGAGGAGTTATGCGCATCCCCATTGATATTGACAGGGGAAATGTTGGAATTGGTTGTAGTTGAATCTGATCTAAGGAAAACCATCTTGATTAGTGAGAGAACTGACTTTTCTTACCGAGAGGTTGATCTCCCGATGTGGTCGCCAATTGTTTGTACCTAAAAATTACTCATAGACAAGAAAAATGTATTGTTGAAGTACTTTTTAGGTTCGAGGATCAAAATCGCACAAAACCATCCTAGGCCAAGAAAATGGCCGTTCACGTTTTGCTTCGGTTACAAAGAGAGAAGATGGGTTGATCTTAGGTGAGGGAAGCAAAGAAAGTTGAAAAAAATTGTATGTTGAATTGTGTATAGAGGTGGTAAACAATATAGCTGTGAGAATGATCAGCTTGTTCTTGTGCTTCTGAAATGGGCTAAGTAGCCTATTTATAATGATTGGTAACACACATTTTTCCTAGTAAAGTAGTGGAGGTAGTGAAGAGATGGAGTAATGGGGATTACTAGTGGTGTAACCGCCCATTATCCTTGGAAGTTTTTGGAAAACCATTACTTTATTATCTCCTCAACTTCTACAACCGTCAACACTACTTTGTTTCATTATCCTTGGAAGTTTCTGGAAAACCATTACTTCATTATCTGCTCAACTTCTACAACCGTCAAACCATGGGGTGTTTCCACGCCACATGTTGTTGTAACCACCAGACCAAAACCCCATGAATAATCCCCCCATGTAGTATAATTTGATCTCTCGTAAGAGATAGTGGATTCATGGACTCAAAACCGTGAGTTTGTTGAAACATAATGCTATTAGTAAGATTTATGCTTACTTAGCATGGAAATAACATATTTGTGTCATGCTTGTAGCATGCAATTTGTGCTTAGCGACAATGGAGCATATAAGTGTTATTGTCTCAATCGGGGTGTTTCTAGCACAAGTGTCGTGGTTTTGGCATAAATGATAGTGTTAACAACGAAGAATGATGTTGGTACATGAAAGCAAAGGATGGCACTAGCACTAGTGAAGAATAATAGCGCGACAACAGTAAGCAGGGCATGGCAGCAGCATGCGCGTTAGCAGCATGAAGTAGCGGTAGCGCTGAGGCTGCGGCTAGCACTTCTGCTAGCGCCTTTGTTAGCGTTGCTGATAGACACATTTTAATGTCTAATTTGTACCTTAATTTCTAGTGAGTTAGTATTCGATTTTGCGTTTATTACGTGTTTTTATGCTTTTGTAGATACATTAGAAGAATAAAGATTTGTGGAAAAATTGGCTCAAAAAGTGTTAAAGGCACCTGGGACAAGTGTTATTGGCACCCCAAGAATGGATAAGAGGCACCTCAGAATCGACCCGGGTCAACTCGGTCAAACTCGGTCAACTCAGTCGGCCCGAGTCACCAACTCATCGGGATACTCCTGGTTTCACCGGAACAGCTACTGGATGCACCAAATCACGGATTTTGTGGGTTATTTTGGGATTTAAAGTAATCCAATCACAAGTAGAGTCTAGTACAAGCCTCAACACGTCAAAAACAGAGGAAAATTGGCCGGAAATCACGGGAAACACTAATTTTCCGATTCCGGCTAGGAGAGGGACTGTTTCATCAAATTGGGATAAGTATTGCGAGCTTGATTGGGTTTGGGACTCTCCCAAGGGTTCCTAGAGCCTATTTAAACCAAGAGAAGCCAAGAGAAATACACACGCAGCCCTAGAGATCATTCCAGCAGAATTCCGGCCACTTCCATCACCGGCCTCACCGCCGGTCACTGCTGCTGCACCGGCCGGTCACTGTTCTTCATCCAAGCCATCACCGAAGAAGAAGACTCTGTTACATTTATATCTGTTGCTAATTTGAACTGTCACCGTCACTGTTGCTTCTCTCTCTTTTCCTGTTTGAATCCGGTGGTAACAGTTGAACCCTGTCTTGTGACGTTTTTAAGCGTTGCTGTTTGACTGTTGCACCATTATTCAACCTTGTAATTGACTTTTTGAGCAATGAAAAGATCTTTTGAGCAAGTTTTCTCCACCATGAGCTAAGTTTATTTACCGGGATGATGGAGGAGGTTTTTCTCTCAATTTTATGTGGTAAGTCTATTTTTAATTAATTATTTATAATTCTTTACTTGTTAAAATTGCATAGTTTCGAAATAGAAAAATGGTTTTCATTCAATAGTGGTGTTTTTGTTTGATAGGTCATGCTGGGTTGAAAACCTCTGATGTCCCATGCTTGTGATTTACCTCTGCTTGTTTGCATAAAAACCTATTTTGGCAATATTTGAGCTTAATTTATTTAAAAGAATTGCATGATTAATCACATAAATTGTTGGAAATAACTGATTCCTGATTCCTGGTTTTCTCCATATTTTCCATATATCATCTCTAGTTTATTTTGCTTTACTTTATTCCTGGATTTTATTTAATTAGATTAAGTCAATTAGTTTCTAAAATCATTACCTTCACAAGTTCGAGAAACGAACACTTTTACCACTATTCTAAAACACATCAATTTTTGGCGCCGCCGACGCGGACTTGTTTTTAGGTTTAGGGTTTTAGATTTATTTTTAGGTTTTTATTTTTAGTTTTATTATTTTACTTTGTTCTATTTTACTTTTCTTTTGGTATTTCTCTTTTTGCTACAGGTTGAATTTTTGATCGAAAAGGGAGTAAGCCAAAGTTTTGGAATTAAAGCTAAAGACTTTGAGTTAAGGGAAAAGCTTAAAGAACGAAAAAGAAGATCAAGATTTTATTTTCTTAATTAGATTTTTAGTTTATTTTAATTAGTTTTAATTAGTTTATAAAATTGTATTAGGGTTTTTATTATTTATGTAATTTTTCTTTTATTTTCGGACACTTTTTGGACTTTCTTTTGGACATTTTTGGACATTTTATTATTTTTAAACCCTACGGAAGGGTAGTTTTAAATATCAAACTGTGTGCAGGGAAGGACGACAATTACGATATTGTCTCGGCCCCTCGGGTTCGCACACTATTGAAAAGGATATTAGTGGCCCGAGTCGACTTCAACGGTTCATCGCCCGTCTGGTACGGGAGGTAAACTTCGACCAACCCACGAATCTCCTGTCAGTGGGTTTTCTGGACGCCTTTGTATGCATATATGCTGAGGACTGAATACGGACTTTAATTTTTGCATAGTAAAGGGCAAGGCCTGGCCATACAAGATAAGGTTTCGGATTTCATCACCGTCTCCTTCTTGCCCGCTTTAGGAAAACGAAACCTACGCGAACCTAAGCCTAAAATCTTGACTAGAAAGAGACCTATAGGGTATCGAGCTTATTGGAAAATCGTTCAAAAGGATTGTACTGGTTACTTTATTTTAAGTTGATTAGAGCCACCTTGTAACCAGGGAAAAGTGCCAAAGAGACAGGGTTATCAAAGCTCCTTAGAGCTTATCCTGTTTCTCTTCGACTTAATCTAATTCGGATCGTTCTAGGAGGTTTGCTAAAATTGTAACCAGTTACCTTTTGAAAGAATATAAGCTGGTCTAGAAACAATCTAAGTGGAACCATCATGCTTGTTGTTTGCTAGATTGTGTTTGATTAATTGCTTGTTAGGATTTAATTTTTTCTTGCCAAGAACGCCCTTAAGGCGAACTTGGGATAGAGACCCTCAAGGTAGGTTAATTAGTGGAAGACTGGTAGTTCACCTTAACCTTGAGAAGCCAACTGAGAGTGAACTAGTCACTCCCGAGACCGTGTCAGTAATGACATCTCTGAAGGATTTGTTGAATCCGACCCGGACCTCACGTCCATCTTGCATCAAGTTAGCCGCTACTGAAGCGAGCTACGAACTGAAACCCGGAATCATCCAGATGCTTCCATTATTCTTAGGAAAAGAAAACGAAAACCCCTATTTTTATGTTAGGGAATTCGAGGAAATATGTAGCACAATCAGGATTAGAGACTTGAATGACGAGTCTATTAAACTCAGACTATTTCCCTTTTCATTAAGAGACAAAGCCAAGTCGTGGCTATACCTCTTGGCTCCTCAGTCAATTGAAACCTATGCCCAACTTACTTCAGCTTTTATTCAGAAGTTCTTCCCTAGGAACAAAATTTCGTCTGTTAGGCAGAATATATGCACGTTTTCCCAGCTAGACGGAGAGTCTCTGTATGTGTATGTAGAAAGGTTCAATGACTTATTGTCCCAATGCCTAGACCACGGAATAGAGGAGTTAAGGCTAGTTTAGCTCCTCTATGAGGGTTTGGACTACACATCTATAACCTTGGTCGAGTCTTTGTCAACCGGAGGGTTCGACAGTAACACTCCTGCTGAGGCGATGAAACTTCTACGTGACATCGCCGAAAAGACCCAGCAGTTAGAGAGCATTAAGGAGCCAAAAAGAACAATTCTTCTAGGAAGAGGGAATGTTAATAGGGTAGAAGGATCTTTTGATCCAAAGGCCCAAATAGAAGCCTTATCTAGAAGGCTAGAACTGGTCGAAATGAATCAAGCTAGTAGTTCAGAGCCCAACCAATTCGAAGAGCAGGCTTTTTCTCTTTATGATAGCACTATATTTGATAACGAACCGTATTCGGAATCTTATAACCCTGGATGGAGAAACCACACGAACGTTTCCTGGTCGAAAGGCCAGGCTCAAGGTCAGTTTAGTAATGCTAAAGGTCCTCCAGGCTTCAGTTATAAAAATTCGGCTGGTCCAACTCAGCCCAGCAATGACGATAAGTATGAGCAGAGATTCCAGAGCATAGAAAGATCTATTTCTAGTTTACAAACCTTAGTTAGTGACATTGCTGCGGCTCTGAGAGAGCGAGAACCTGGTAGGTTCCCTAGTCAACCCGAACCCAATCCTAGAGGAGTCAATGAAATGTCGACTGGGGAGAAATCATCCAGTCACGTGAATGCAATTACGACCCTCAGGAATGGTAAGGTAGTGGATAACAAGGTAACTAGGCCCGTTAGTGAACAAACTGTAGTTCATCCTGACCCAATAGTTGAAGAGACTACGAGCCTGAGGCAACCCCTCAGAGAACTGATTTCATGCCTAGAGCCCCATACCCAAGGTTGTTAGCACCTACTAGGAAGGAATCCAATTTTAATGAAATAATGGAAGTTTTTAAGAAAGTCACGATCAACCTTCCATTATAAGATGCAATTAGGCAGATTCCTGCTTATTCCAAGTTTCTTAAGGACATGTGTACGCGAAAGCAAAAACTTAGCATACATAAGAAAGCTTTTCTAGCTAGTCATATGAGTTCAATTATACAGAGTAGTACGGCCCTTAAGTACAAAGACCCAGGTTCCCCAACCATAGCTTGCACAATAGGAAACTACCGGGTAGAAAGAGCCTTACTCGATTTAGGAGCCAGTGTGAACTTACTGCCGTACCATGTGTACCTCCAGCTAGGACTAGGCGATTTGAAACCGACTCAGATGACTTTGCAGTTAGCTGATAGGTCTGTGAAAATTCCTCGTGGTGTCATAGAGGATGTTTTGATTGAAGTGGATAAATTTATTTATCCAGTGGACTTTGTTGTGCTTGATACCAGACCTGTGCCTGATCCAGAGAATCATATACTGGTTATACTAGGTCGCCCGTTCTTAGCAACATCTAATGCGATCATTAACTGTCGTAACGGTGTTATGAACTTGTCTTTTGGTAACATGACTATTGAGCTGAATATCTTCAACATTAGTAATCAACCACCTGAGCTAGATGACCCCACCTTAGAAACTGTCAACATGATAGAGACCCCAGTTCAGGAGTCATTACCAAACACTTTGATAGAAGACCCGTTAGAAAAATGTCTAGCCCACTTTGGATTAGAGTTTGATGAGTTAGGCCCATCAGAGACCTTACCTGTGGTTGTAGCTTCAGATTTGGATAGTGACCAAGAGAATAGGCTAGTAACCGTGCTTCAGGACAATAAGAAAGTTTTAGGAAGGACCATAGCAGATATTAAGGGAATTAGCCCAACAGTTTGTCTGCACCAAATCCATTCAGAGGAGGAATCCAAACCGTCTAGGGAGATGCAGCGTAGGCTCGACCCATTAGAAGATCCATTAGAGAAATGCCTAGCCAACTATAGAATTGATGGCGATAATGATAGTGTTATTAATGAAGTGAGCACTTTGTTAGGTTCTGCACCACCCGATTGTAATTTAGAAGAAGCAATTGACTATTTCTCGAGAATCTGACGATCCGGAAATGAGGGAAATTGTTATTAGTCTATCTAGAGACACTGAAAACTCTAAGTTTGGGGGTGACTATCATTCTCCATGTGCTATACCATTAACTCTTAGGAAGGTCCCTAGCTTGGGACCTGACATATGCACGTCTGCCATTGTACAAGATCATCTTCGAGCTAGATCCACTGATCCTCCTGTTCAGAAAGAAGTTCAGTTGCCAAAAACCAATCCTCTGGTCGATGTGGTTTACCTAAATAGGGATCAAAGTGTGCTCAGATTGTTTATCTTCGTAGCTTGCTGCTGTTTCCTTCTATTGTGGATAACACTATTTGATTCAGATGATCCACAGTTGTTCCGATTATTGCTATATGATTTAAGAAGGTAACTTATGCTCATGCGACACGGTAATATCTTTCCCTAATTCCTTTTCATGCAGTGTTTAGAAACATTGAGGACACTGTTTATTTTAAGTTTGGGGGTATTAGGAGACTTTTTAGGATTAATAAGATTTGGAATTTAGAAGCATGTGAACAATTCAGGGTGACACTAACCACTCTAGGTAGATGGAAACTTAGCCATTTTGCTATAAGGATTGGTGTTCCCAGCTAGATGGTCTATTCATAAAGGAGACAGAGTTCAGGTGTTAGAAATAACATGATAGTTGTCACCACCACATCACGTTCTGTTTTATCATTTGCAATTTCGTGTTTCTCTGAGAGTATTGGTGGGTCCTAGCATCGACATGTTAATTAGCGCTGGAATAACATTTACTGTGTTGAGATCATGCCCCACATGAATAATACGTTAGTCTTTTAGAGTTATGTGTGTGGTCCCCCTGTCTCCGTCGCCTAAGCAAGCGTGGAATGCAGGATCCATGAGAACACACATGTATTAGGTATCAAAAGAAGAAAGAACCGAAAAAAGTGAAAAAGAAAAAAAAAAAAAAAAAAAAAAAAAGAAAAAATTAGAAAAAAAATTAAAAAAATAGTATTTGGTATTTTAAAGTTCTCCCTGTCTCCGTCGCCTAAGCAAGCGTGGAACGCAGGATCCATGGGAACTTGTAAATATTTTAGTTAGTAGTAACCGTTGAAAATAAATGGGGAGTATCTCGACACACTAGGTTTCATCTCGGTACTGACCTTCAGACAGATATGGGACACATTGTTCTCCTTGGTCAATATTTGCGATCTTCTACAGTCTACGTCCATCTTCTAAGTCTTTTCATGTGAGGGGTGGTTAGATAACTGTCTGAGTAGAACTCTGTTGTCTTAGATATGAATTTTAGTATGCTTGAGTTAACACTCGTGTACAGTGATTGGATCCATAAAGGGTAATGGTCCCTATAGCCGAATATCTGAGTAGCCAACTAACTAGCTTGTTTAGTGTCTATCCTTAATCGTTCAAGAGTTGCTAAAATCTAGAGTAAAGGTTTTGTGGGTATACCTCTTGTAAACCCTCACGAGACAAAACTCGTCCACTAGGGACACCTAGGGGTTTAACGGCTAATTACATATGCTAAATGTAGTCGCGATTCCTGCGAAAGTGAGTTAAGATTTTTACTTTATTTTTTAAAGTAGTTTGCTCGAGGACTAGCAAAATAGTAAGTTTGGGGGTATTTGATAGACACATTTTAGTGTCTAATTGGCACCTTAATTTCTAGTGAGTTAGTATTCGATTTTGCGTTTATTACGTGTTTTTATGCTTTTGTAGGTACATTAGAAGAATAGAGATTTGTGGAAAAATTGGCTAAAAAATTTTAAAGGCACCCAAGGAAAAGTGTTATTGGCACCCCAAGAATGGATAAGGGGCACCTCAGAATCGACCCGGGTCAACTCGGTCAACTCAGTCGGCTCATCAAGAATGGGACATCAGAGGTTGTCAACCCAGCATGACCCATCAAACAAAAACACCACTACTGAATGAAAACCGTTTTTCTATTTCGAAACTATGCAATTTTAACAAGTAAAGAATTATAAATAATTAATTAAAAATAGACTTACCACATAAAATTGAGAGAAAAACCTTCTCCATCATCCCAGTAAATAAACTTAGCTCATGGTGGAGAAAACTTTCTCAAAATACCCTTTCATTACTCCAAAAGTTGATTACAACGTGAAATTGATGTAAAACAGCTGATTTGATACGCGTATATGCGTTACAGACGATGGTTCAGCCGTTACAAAAGAAAATAAGCAGCAGGAGTGTTTAAAAACTAAGGCAACAGGAGCAAGATGTAACACTGAATATGCAACGAATACAGATGTTGCAAGGTCGTCTTCCCCGGTGATGGTGGATGAAGAACACGGCACCGGAGCAGCAGCAGCAGGTGATCGGCGGTGACGGAAGTGGCTGGAATTTTTCTGAATCGATCTCTAGGGCTGCGTGTTGATTTCTCTTGGCTTCTCTTGGTTTATATAGGGTCTACAAACCCTAGGGAGAGTTCTAAACCTAATAGAACTCTCTCAAACAACTCCCAAACTCAAATCAAAATCAAAACAGGAACCAAGTCTATTTTCCGGCCAAATTCGGATTTCTGAGCTGATTCTTCGGGATTTTTTTGCTGTTTCTCGATTGTTATAACTTGTATGAGATTCAACTTGCAATTGGGTCTGAAAACAACCACAAAAAATCCGTAAATTCACATCCAATTCCTTTTCCTGTTTGAAACAGGAAACCCGATGAGTTGGATCGGCGACTCGGCTGAGTTGACTCGCTGGGTTGACTCGGCCGATTTTAGGGTGTCCCTTATCCATTTTTGGGGTGCCAATAACACTTTTCCTTGGGGTGCCTTTATCACTTTTTGAGCCAATTTTTCCACAAATCTCTATTCTTCTAATGTACCTACAAAAGCATAAAAACACGTAATAAACGCAAAATCGAATACTAACTCACTAGAAATTAAGGTGCCAATTAGACACTAAAATATGTCTATCAGGGAGCATGGCTAAGGATTGTTAGGGGATGGCACTTACTGCTGCCAAGGTTATTGCCTATGTGTCATTAGCATTGGCATTTGTTAATGTCGCAGCCATAACTTTAGTCTATTTAGGATTTATCAGTCTCATGAGATTTAATATTATCATTTATGCTTAACTTTTGTATAGTGCATACAAAACATATTCAAGAGATTCAGCCTGAAAGTTTACAACTTGAGATAATATTCGATGCGACTTTGTATTTAGATGGTATGCATCTAATTAGTGTTTTTGTTCTGGAGTGGCATAGCATCTATTCCTAATATTCACAACTTTGTATAATCGACATATTTTGATTAATAAAAATAGTTTGCATGGATGCACATTAAATTACGAGGATTTAGCCAGGTAAAGCCCTGAAATTTTACGGGCGCATATAAAAGAGCTACATGATTAATGTAGCTATAAGATGAATATGCATTCTCAATTGTCTTGCGGAATGTAAGACAATAACTCATATTCATAACTCTGATCTCGGGCCAGAACAGTTATATTTATTTTATATATCTGCAGCTGAGCAAAGATAATGTTACAATTTTCTCCTTTGTCAAAAGTTCACCATCAACAATATCTAACTAACAAATAAAAATACAAGGGAGGCCCCGGGCCATACCATGAGATGCATCTGCTCAAAAACACGATCGCCGCCTGGAAAAACTGCAACAATAACTTCAATAGCGGAAATCTCCGCGAAGGTCGAAGACAGAAGGACGCTTCCCAGAAAACCAGACCCAAAAATTTAACCATCACGATCACCACTACTACCACCAACATCACTCATAACAACAACATTTAAAGAAGAACCAACTCCAACATTACGACCATCACCATCAACATTCACAGCATAAGAGCCACTCCAGGAGGAAAAGTGGTCTCCTTCGAAGGATGAACATTCTGCTCAGTACGAACTCGATTAACTCCAGCAACAAGAATATATTAAACAATAGGTTAAAGAGGATTATAGTGACTCATACATGAAAAAGAGTAGAAATCAAAATAAATAGAAGAGCACCACAGAAGCGAAACTTTATTTCTTCCTGAAAATCACTACAAGTGACGGAGATAGGAGATTTAAATAACAGAAAATCCAATATCTTAAAAGTATATCTAGAATGACTGGGAAAGTGGAAACAAGACCAGATATAATTTGATCATTATGATAAAATCCAAAATCCTAGGTTCCTATATCTATAGGTAAAAGTGTCTCTCTCTTAAAAAAAAAAAACTCTATACTATTCCTTTTTTTCTGTTTTTCTCTCATTCATAGAGTTTTCATGAAGAGGCTTAATGACCTGATCCTGTTTGCACCAACTCCCTCATCATCATCATCATTATCAGAAATCTCGAAATGTTCATCAATAACAGGAGAAGACATATCCAGAACCTTGAAGGAAGCGTTCATACCACCGACATCTGCAACAAAGACATCTCCAGCGGTTGAACCACTAGGAACCTTTGGCATGCCAAGAAATACACCCTCAACACGGTCTTAGCCAACACCCTTCAGTTTTTTACCAGCATCATCTGCGAAGACAATACAACTTGATAAGGTAAAAAACAGGGGCAAGTGTACATACACGAGTAAGGAAGTATTTTTTACCTTATCAACACGAGGTCCCTCGGAGGTCCCACGCTTGCGATTCAAAGGAACATTTTCCTCTTCTTTTTTCCCTTCCTCATCTTCCTCCTCATGTTAATCTCCTCCTCTTCGTCCGAAAGAACGGTAATGAGTCACTGGCGGATCTCGATCCAATTAAATTCCCATAAGTGATAAACAGGAAGATGACTATTAACTAGAACAATCCCACGAGAAGGGACATTACTGTTTGGGGAAACCCAGCCAAAAAATATAAGGTCCTTCGATAAAAAGATGACACTTGAACCAATTGTTATCATTGAACTTGCGAAGATTTTTGTTGGAAGTATTGGTAAAAGGATCTTCATCCAAGAGAATATAGGGACTAGTGAATGAGGTATCTCTATTGCGAATGATGTTAAGGCCCTATCCTTGGAACCTATGAGGAGATTGAAGAGAGCAGTAGTTGCGAAGAAAAGTATCAGGGGTGTACAAATGTTGATCCATGCTCGCAATATAGGCAGTGGGACGATCAGTTCGAGGAGTACATCGACCTTGGCTCATACAAATAGCTTCGCGAAGCAATCTCCACCAATTGCCAGAGTACTGGAAAACTGCACGTAAAGGATTATTGTGAGCAAGGACTTCGTACTGGAATGAGTCCTTGGGATCATATAAAGGGAACCTCAACCCATCATTCAGTTGACCTTCACAAATGATGATTTTGTTGGGAGAACATGCTTGTTGAGCGAGTGCAAGAGACATTACACCCTTAAAACCCTTAGGACCAGCGTAGCTGACTCTGAACTTCTGAAGAAAGTCATTCCTATGATGTGTTGAGGATGTTGTTGCTCTAGTTCTATTGATGTCAGTTTACACGATGATTTTCTAAAGGAATAAGCAAAAGCATCAGAAACATAAAACATGTAAAATGAGCAAAAAGGGAACAAAAAGAAGGATGAAAACCGCAAACCTATTAGAAGACGACGAATCCTTCTGCCGATGGTGAGCCATTGCAGATCAAAGAAACAAAGGAAAATATAGAAGAAAAGTGTTTGATGATAAAAGATGGAAAGTTGACTGCTGCTGCAAGAGACATAGAAAAAGTAGAGTTCAAGAATTTAACAAAATAATTATGACTAGAAACCCAAGGAGGATCCTTTATAAAGGAGACACAAATCCTAGGAGAGAATGTTAACCGCATGCACTAGGTGAGAAGGTCATAAAGGCACCAAACGTGGGAGAAGTTAATGCGTGGTAGTTCTCGAAGCGATCCTTTGAGACATGGCAGTAGTAAAAGGGAAAAGGTTAAGTTTTCTTCCCATCTTATCCTCTGGGAAGATGAAAAGGGGCAAATTGTGATAGTAAAATACCTGGTTACCACGTGAAGTAATCCTAGGGCGTCAACAACATAACAAGATAACACCGAGAAGTATGGGAAATAAGATGAAAAGTTACCACCCGTAGTTCGAGATATCTACCGCCAGCGCCAGATAAGGAAACGTGGAAAGCGTCTTGAGTACATCAACAAACCAGTTTGAATTAGGGAACATGAGCTTTAAATACAAAAGACAGGCGTCCAGGGCTGGAATTTGTCAGACTCTGGCAGAGAAAAATGATAATATAGTACAAGGAGCTTCGGAAGATATACGAGCCCTAGAAGAGAAAGTAGAGTCACGAAGATAGAGAAAATACCCGATGATGACTCATCCAAGCTATGGAGTCCACGATCACGAGTCAATACTCGTGCGAATAGATTGTAAGAGATGAGATTTCCACGTATGATAGAACATAAAAAAGCATACACCATGTGATAGAAAATTAATATGTATAACCACCTCTGTCTATATATATTCGGATAGTTTTCATTCAAGGTTAAGGTTTTTTTTCCAAGCTAGAGGGTCACTACAAGAAAAACGGGTTTAAGCGTCTAAAATCTTAGCAAGAGCTCGGAAATTTAGACGCTTAAATAGTTTAAGCGTCTAAAATTGCAACTGCCAAAATTTTTGGCGGCAAGAAACATGTGTCCACTATTATTTAGCAACAAAAAAAATACACTTAATCGCTAGATCCTTTGTTCAAGTAATTTATAACAACTAAAATAATGAACATGTAGCTATTCACTTTGAGGCACCGACTCGTAGCAACAACAAAATAAATTGGTTGCTCAAACCTCTCTCAGCAACTAAGTTTGAGCCACAACCAAATA
>JAJJMC010003668.1:1711127-1834803 GCA_023531435.1 Papaver californicum | reverse complement strand
CTCAGCAACTAAGTTTGAGCCACAACCAAATATGTTTAATTGCTAGATCTGTTTTTCAAGTAACTTATAGCAGCTAAAAGTTGATCATGTAGCTATTCACTTTGAGGCACCGACTCGTAGCAACAACAAAATAAATTGGTTGCTCAAACCTCTCTCAGCAACTAAGTTTGAGCCACGATCAAATATGTTTAATTGCTAGATCCGTTTTTCAGCAACTAAGTTTAAGCCACCACCACATGTTAAAAAATGAATTACTTGAGGGAGAAAGATAGACCGTGTGATCAAAATCCATCAACGCTTTATATCTAGTTCTATCTAGTCATACGGATTGTGATCCGTGTGACTCGTTGGAAAAAAATCGTATATGTCCATTTTAGTACGATTATACTTAGTTATAACACCCTTTTTTGATTATTTTTTAATTATTTTTGTCTAAATATTATATATATATTTTAATTAGTAAAATATTCGTGTATTTTAATATCGAGGAATATGTATTTATGGAAGAAAATAAAATTAATAACCTGAGAAAAAATCCAAGGAATAATGATTTCCCAAATCTATATTTATATCCATTGGATCAGACATTTTTGGCTTTCTATTGGCCAGACAAACAATTTAAGGATCGTTGTGTGTGTATGTTTTAGACTTAAAAAACGAAAATAATGTTTGTGTTTAAATTACTCCATTTTTGGTCAAATTGATGAATAATGAATAAAAAATTTGGTGAGATTGAGGAATATTCAATAAAATTGTTTACCATTAAACTTAAGTGTACAATTTAGGGTCCTTTATATCAGCTATTTGATACTAAAAAAGGTTTCATTAACCTCCATAATTAGCGGGATTAAGGATCCTATTTGAAAATTCTGGAGAAACATCATTTAATAAAAGAAAATTTTTTCCCTTCTTTCCCACACCGAAAATAAGCGTAGTTGGAAGTAGTTGTGAGTCGCGTTACATGTGGTGGTAGGACAGTGGGGTGAAAGCCACACCGAAAATAAGCGTATGGTATGCATGATATGAAGTTTATGAGAATTACTTTTAATAGCAAATGTTTGGATGCAAAAATTGACAAAAAATTAACATGAGTCGTTTAAATTAACTATAATTGGTTATATCTTTTTTTTTGTTTTGGTGTGTTTATCAGTTCTATTTTATCTTTTAATAGCAATTTATCTACAAATTTTCCTTAACAAGTAGATATTCGTTATAAAAAAATACAAAGTTTTGATCCTATCTTCTGTACTCAGTCCGACTTATCTCAGTTATCACTTATCATACCAAATAAAACCAAACAAGCAACTTGAAGGTGAATCAAAAATAAAATTGATTGAGCACATAAAACGTGACTAGAGCTGTCATGGCCGGTTTCCGTTCGGTTTCTAGCCAGACCAAAACTGACAATACAAAAAAAAAATACAAAAATAATTAGTGTTAACTATTTATGCTTAAAAAACAAGCAGGCCTGGAAGATCCTGCAACATCAACAAAGTGCAAATTTAAACCATTGATCATTAGATTCATTATTGCTCCATCTTCAGGATTACAAAAGTGCAAATTTAAAGTTAAAGTAGCTAAATAACATACAGTAGTACAATTAGAGTTAAAGTAAAAAGGCAGTGCGGGTAGCTCCAAATGACTGGCTCAAGCTCCCTTGAATCTACTTCAGACAGTGCAGGTAATACAGAAATAATAACTAGCTCCATCTCCAGCTCCACTTCAGACCACATAACATACAGAAATAAACAATCTTACAAAATAAGCAAGTTCCCTAATGAAGCTAATCTTACAGTTGATATACAGGGATGTTCAGATGGCAACATGACCTTTACAATGAATATAAAAACTATTGAGTTCAGAACTCTTCATCCTGATACAGGTATAGACTAATCATGCTAATTTGCGGATTACTAATACGGAATTCGATAAAATAGTGCAATCCAGCATACAAACAACATCATTTAACACCAACAGTACACAAACATGATTATATAAAAAATGTACATGAAGCATAAGACCATACTGCCAACTTAAACCCTTGAAAAACAAAATGAAGCATTATGTGATCCTCTCTTATGACTCAAAACCTTATAACACAAACATTCAAACATAGTCATCCTAATTTGTGGATTGTTAATACCGAATTTGACAAAATATTAGACATATGAAGCACAAGCTTTTAGTTTTACTTCAAGAGGGCAATCCAAGATTCCAACATACAAACATCATCACTAACACCAACAATAAGTCTTAATTGCTTATTGGAGTATTATTGCTAAAAAAAATTGCTTGAGAGACCTTTGAATGTTTTTGGATCGAGATGATAAAGAGATGAAGATCCATCAGTCCCAAATAGACTTTTCCATCTGTTGCCAGTCCCCATCCATTCTTCATTCCATGTGTAAACTTGCTAATCTAAATTAAGAAAATGAAATGAGTCTGTTAACATTATACCGTAACATAATGTTCTAATAAACATCAGCAATAGTTTAAACAAAAGAGAAGCACAAACCTTGCTGAGATTATGTCGATCATATATGAAACCAGCTGGTTCCAACCAAATTACTTGGATTAACCTACAAAAACAGTGTGAAGTTCAACAAAATTACAACCATTACGTTCAAGGTTGGGCAAGGTAATGTACCACTAAATAGGTAAGGTAAAATAAGTAAACAAAACCTATACTTTTAGCTCTAAATCATTCCCAGTACCAACAAATTTAGTGTAAAAATAACTGTAACTAATAAGTACTCCTCACGTACCTACCGTCAAGTAAAGAACTGAAAGATGTACAATCACCTCTGGTAACACCAAACTGCAATGAGCCATCAGTGTTGATAAGAATAAGTGTGGATAAGTCGCGGGTTATCTATTAAAGTTATTCATGGATACAAACATAATAGCTAAGCGTCCAATAATCGTTATTGCAGGTACAGGCAGTATCCATGGTATATTTCCAATGAAGCAACTTCCAACTGTCTGGTACACAGTAACACCAATACAGCAGAACACTGCCCAAATGTTATTCAGGAATCAGAAAACAAAAACTGATAGCTGCTTAGACAATAATTAACAGGGGAACAACACATTCCATACCTTTTGAGGACATAAAATATTCACACTTTCGACAACATCCAGATTACAGATGGCATATCATGTCCTGTTTCATCACACCTGTTTCAAATTACAGTTGCACGTACATGACATTAGTTAAGGTACACAAACAGAGTTACTACTGAAAATGCAATACTTATATTGTTGTACAACAGAAGTTTATAGTTAGTTTCCGCTGGCATCGGTAAGCCAAAGCCCCCCATAACACAACATTTAAACTTCTTCCGAGCAATAAGCAGATCCTAAAACAAAACAAAAAAAATTGAAGCCATAAATTGATTTGTAGCCATAATAGGGGTAATGCACAATCGAGGATTTGTAGCTGTTATAGAATTGTGGCACACAGCTACAGGGGCCATACACAATGGGAGTTTCAAATCATAGCAAAAGAGAACATCCAAATAAGTAGGAGAGTTTCAAATCATAGCAAAATAGAACATCTCTCTTGTAGCTACATATGAAGCAGCTCCAACTGGGACAAAACTGTAATAAAGCATATCTACATCTTCAATAGGATACCAATCACATGCGTTAATATAACAAAAACACATAAAGGAGCAAGATAAAGGCGGATGAATTGGCTTAAATCCAACAAATGCAAAATTAGTCTATTAATAATTAAATGAAAATGCATCGTATTAGGAGGAGTATGCTTTAAGAATTTTGTAATAAAGCACACTTGTAAACATTATGTCTGAGACTGATGTTACAAAAAATAAAGCACACCTGGAAATTACTGGGTGTAGTAAACTGTCTCCTATTATTCCAATATTGTAACTGCGGTATTTATAAAAAATAAAGAAGGCAGGGAGAGATTACAGACTTATTGCAAACCCAATAAATGTCAAAGACATATGGTTCAATCAGCTCCTGTATGGATGGTATCTTAATCCACAAATCCAAATCGTAATGAAATAGATAAATAAAAGTTATCCAACGATTCCAACCCATAACACCTATGTCTCAGGGAAGACAAGAATATGCTCATAAACCATTCATTTCTACTACATTTTTTACAAGATTTAGATAGAAAAGAAATAGACATTTTACATGAATGCAAACAGATACACTCATAAAAAGATACCTGCTTCAGAATAATGACCAAGCTCCTAATTTCATTTAGCGTGAGTGGCTTCTCCTGCTCATAAAATTTATCATTACCGACTAATAGGAGCATATGCCTGAAAAAACACCAAAAATAGGAAAAATTGTTGATCAAATTCATCATTACTTTGGTGCAGGTGAATAAGTGATGGTGCAGGGGAGGATTTTGATGGGTTAATAACTGGAGATGTGATGCTAAAAAGGATGAATTTGGTGGTGCAGATACTGGAGAAGGAGATGAAGTTGGAATTTTGACCGAAAGAACAACAAAAGTCAGGTTTAAGCCTTTGGGCACAAATACCATTTCTGAGCAACAACAAAATCAAAACCGTAAGTTCTTAGGAAAAATAAACCCCAAATTGAACACAATTATCACTATCATCGACATAGAAAATTGAAAGAAAAAAAACTTAAAACCTAACTCTAACTTTGGTACAAAAACACCCAAAATTTCACAGCAAAGTATTTGTACAAAACCCATAGAGATATGCAGAAAACAGAAAAAGAAGAAGAGATTTCCGAGATTTGTAAAAATTCTAACTCTAAATTCTCTAATTTTAACTAGAAATATTAACTTTAAAATCCCGAATTTTAAAAGAGATTTGAAGAAACCCTGACTCCAAAATCTCTAATTCTAACAAACATTCATCATTAAAAAAAATCCCTAATTGAAACATACTGAAACCACACTTTACAAACCAGAGAGAAATTGAAAATCCATGATTTCTTTCTTTTGGATTTTTGATTTCAAAAAGAAATAAATTGAAGATGAAACTGAGAAATAAAGAACGTGAGAGATATGTGAGGGATCAGGAGTTTTTTTTTAAATAATTGAAACTGAGAAAGAGGTGAAATCGAAGTTGAAGTTTTCTTAAACTCGAGAGTTTTTTTAGGGATCAGGCCAGAGTTTCTTCCTCAGGGTTTTAATTTTAGATAAAGTTGCCGAACATGAACTTTAGATTTCACTCACAAAAAAAAAGCGCCAACAAACCCGCCAATTCATTCCCTATGATGTTTTTCGCGCCAACATCCCCGCCCATAGAAATCCCAATTTTACCTCTTTTGATTTTGGATTTTGGATTTTGTATAAAAATGGTAATCCGTATGAGTTTCTGTGTTTGCATTTATATCCGTTCGATTAAAGATCTGAATTTCTATTGGTCGGATAAACACCATACATATCATTCATATTTGTTCGATTAAAATTTATGGACCAAGGATAAAATAGTCATTTTATAAATCAATAGTATAGTAGTTATTTTTATCAACTTTCAGATTATGGGTAAAACAGTTATTTTACCAAAAAATTGGCAAAAGGTAAAACGGTTATTTCAAGGTTTGCCTCAGGACTTATGACGTAGACCGACGTATGAGGAGATTTTGATTCAATCCGACGTATGTGATATCTTTGGAGTTTCGGTGAAGATTTTGACTTATTATGAAGCATAATATGACAATAAGTGATACAGTTAGAGATCTGGTGGGGATTCCTCGTATTGATGGGATATACTTATCAATTTTTATAACATAAAAATTAAGAAAGAAATCTTCCAATTCAAAGGCTTTGCTCCAGACATTGTTTGGTATATATTTTGGTCAATCAGATATATAAAATAAAGTAGATTTTATGGTCCATTGCTAGATTTAGGGTTTCAATATAGATATTCCGACTAATCAGAGATAGAATGAGACTTATTTTGGTTTACATTGTTAGATATTGACCTCTGGTATACATTCTGGTCAAAATTAGATATAGATACGAATCAGAGTTGGAAGATCTCTTTCTTGATTGTTATGTTATATAAATTGATAATTATATCCCATCAATACGAGGAAACCCCACCGGATCTCTAAATATATCACTTATTGTCATATTATGTTTTATATTAAGTCAAAATCTTCAACATAACTCCAAAGATGCCACTTATTGTCATATTTCGATTAATGACTAATAAAAATGATAACCATTGAATCATAGTAGTCAATATGTTAGCCCTAAACATACTAAGGATATAATTTAACAAGAGTAGTGCATAAGTATTACTTCTACTGTACGCTCTGAAATTGTCTCACTCAATTTCACTTCAAATTAGTCAGTCTCGTTCAATTTTGCCGATCTGATTAGTCTGGATATTTATACCAGAACTCTAAATATGGCAATGAAACTTATGGAATCTGAGAGAAATTGAGTAAGGCCAACTGAAATTGAGTGAATTATGGGTGAAACCGATATAATCAGAGAGAAATTAAGTGAATTGACTGAACCAAATGGAAATCGACTAAAATTGAAGATAATAAGTCTGATTGGATAAATTAGACTGACGCAAATCCAAATTGAGCCAAATGTGAGTAAAAACTATATCGAATTTGAAGAAAATATAAAATCAACCCTTTTGAATTGAGACGATTGCATTGAATTATATTGAATTGGGAGGCAATTCTCCATCACAGTTGGATAAGGTAGTGATCCGTGTGTTTTTTTGTATTTTAAAAATTTTGTCGGTTAAAATGATGGATACCTGGAAAAAACTGATGAAATCCGGTTGAATATGAGTGAGGCGACCAAAATTAGTAAGATTGATGGATGCCAAACAAAACTAAGTAAAGTGAATGTGATAAAAAATAAAGTTTAGTGAGGTAGATGGTAGAAATCGTTAATATATTTAGGTTATCATATAGATTATGATTCATAATGGAATGATTTAGAATTTAAGTGACCAAAATTTATCACTCAGTTTCTCTCGGATTCTATCGGTTTCTCTCGGATTCCATCGGTTTCTCACGATATCCATTTTTTGACCAAGTGCCTATCAATCTATGTCAATTTCGGTCGGCCTCACTCAATTTCTCTCGGATTCCATCGATTTCATTGCTAGATTTAGAGTTCTGGTATAGATATTCAGACTTATCAGATCGAACAAGTCATAATCCCCACCGGATCTCTAAATATATCAGTTATTGTCATATTATGCTTCATAATAAGTCAAAATCTTCCCCGAAACTCCAAAGATACCACTTCTTATCATATTTTGACTAATGACTAATAGAAATGATAACCATTGAGTCATAGTAGTCAATATGTTAGTCATAAACATACTAATGATATAATTTAACAAGAGTAGTGCATAAGTATTGTTTCGATCTCATTTAGTTTTATCATTTGTGTATTAACATGTTTAGATTTTGGGTAAATCATCTCTATTGCTTTGAGGGGCCCACGAAGAACCCAAATTGGGCCAATTAAAGTTCAATTGTAACGAAATTAGAGGAATTTATGTTCAATTTAAATGTAGGATTAAGAAAATACACCAAAAATGAACTAATATGAGTGAAAGGGGGGAAATGGACTCTTGACAAAGTCGATAGATAACCGTAGAAATCGATGGAATCCGAAAGAAATTGAGTAACCGGATAAACCGATGGACTCCGAGAGAATTGAGTGAGGTCAACCAATATTGGATAAGATTGACGGATAGCAAACGAAATTAAGTGAAGATGATGGAAATTCAGTTTGAATTGATAGGTAACCATATAAACCCATGAAACGTAGGTTCTTAATCCTACATTTTCATGGTATGTATGACTATCCTTATCCACCATCCCAACTTCTTTTCAAAACCCTAAAAAAATAAATTTCTTTCATTTTGTTTCTCGGTTCATCCCACTAATCCTCCGCCGCTACCCAAACCCTAAATCACAAATGAAAGACAAGAACTAATCAAACATCTCTCTCACTTAACTAATGAATGAGAATGTTATTCCTTCATGGTTTGGAATCAGATTATTTTAGGTGTTCATTTTTGCATCGAGATCTTAGTTGAATAAGCTACACTTAGTTATGCAAACCATCAATAATCAGTCGTACTAACTACAATCTAATAATATTGAGTATGATCTAGTAATTTTAATAAAATTAAATAAATTTAGATTTAATAAAATTGAAATTTTAGATAATAAATTAAAATAAATGTGATCTAGTGATATTAAGAATAAATTTATGGATATTTAATCTAAGAATAATCTTATAATGTTGAATGAAGATCAAAAATCTACCGTCCATCTTGCAAGGTGAACTCAATGATCCTCGCACTTACCTTGATCCGTATGAGAAGCCCTAAATAAATATCTACCGTCCAAAATTTTCTCCATCCGTATGACTTAACCTTAAACCAAGATCTACCGCACGATCTCTTAATCAAAACCCAAAAATGTTTTCACTCACTCACTTTACTTTCTCTCGTATCTCTTCTCAAGACTCTTCCGTCTCTCTACAGCGGCGCAATTCTCTAGCTTCCCACTTTCTTCTGCTCGATCTCTCAACTCAAAACCAGTTTCTTCTGCTTGATCTCTCAACTCAAAACCACTTTCTTCAGCTCGATCTTCTGCTCGATCTCTTACGCGAGTAGAAGCGCAAATAAAAACCTAATCTCTCTCCTCTCTCTTCCCCCTCACTCGCCTTTGAAGAAGAATACTCAACCATGGATGAACAGGTAATCAGACTCACCATCTTCATCTAAGAATCTTCTTCATCTGGAATCTCCATTTCAATCTCGATTTTCATAGTTTCGATTATGTTTTTTTTTTCTTATCCTAAAACCCTAATCTATTTGATTTAGGGTTCTTTGTAAAATGTTTTGTGTTGCTCGACTGAATTTTAGGGTTTTTTCTCAGTTGGGGTTTCGTTAAATATCAAGTGCAATTTTAACTCTAATGATCATTGAAGGGTTGAAATTGACTTTTATTCAAGTAAAAGTTAGGGTTTCTATAAAAAAAATTAATTCGTTTCTATTCTGGTTATGGTTAAATTGTTCAGGGTTTTCTTAATTTTAATACATATTAGGGTTTAGATTTTTTAATGTGTTGTTCTGTTTTTTGATTTGTACAGAAGTGGAGCAAAGGTTAATAGCATGCTCTTATTTGATAAAGCTAGGTATTAATAGGTGATTTTGCTTAGATTTTTTGTAAGTTCATTACTTCAGATGGTTTAGCAAATAACAGTAAGATTATTATTATTTGATAAATATGGGTTTTATTATGTTATTAGATTAAGTTCTTATGCTAGAACTATTAAGTCTTTCCCCTGATTGTTGAATCTGTAGCTATGTTCAACACTTCTAGTTAAATCATGATTATTATCCCGAGTGCTAAATGTTAATGTTGTTTTTCTTTGCTAATCTTCCTATCATAAACTCTTATTTCTTACAGGGGTTTGTTTGTTTTTCTAATAATTTTTCGTCTTCATCAACCCTACGGTTTCCTTTCTTCTTTTACTAAAGTCAGCTTCATCTAACTATACTTGTAGTGCTACTACTGTGTACTACATATATGTGTAGATCAGATATATTTCAGCATTCATAATTGATGTTTAGTTAGATCTGTAAGAGAAATTTATGTTTTCTTAATATATACAGTGAATCCATACGAAAATTATTAGTGAACTTATTGATGTCGTAGTCTTCTGTCTAATTGGAATTCAGCTTTACTTTAAACATTTCCTTTTGCGGCAATATTTAGTACTTCTGGCCCTGTACTAACACCTGAAAAGCTCCCTGTATTTTTGCAAATACCTCTTCCCTAAGCTCGTAAAGGGAAGCCTAAACTTTGTCCATTCAGAACATCCCATGTAAGTAATACTATTTATATAATTACCTATCCCTGAGGCATTTATGTTGTTCACTTTACACCTTATTATGAAATGGAAAGTCAAAATCGCTTTTAGGCATCATGTTTCTTTCATAGCTAAACCTTTATTACTTCACCTATCGATTTTTCACATTGTTATGTTGCGTAATATGCTACTTCAATCTCTTGGGGAGTTAGGATAGAAATGTAGTTGTTATTTTTTTTTATAACTGTATGTGCCAGTTCTTATAAAACCAAGTTATTATCAGGATGAAGCAACACTCATTTGGTACTCACGTGGAGAAGAACGAAATTTGAAGTTATCTTCCATCTCACGGATTATTGCTGGGTAGAGAACTGTGAGGCATTCTCTTGAATTTTTACAGTACCACATTTGGCTTGCTTATGTCAACACTCTTTATCCGACTTTACTAGTCCATGTTTTTGACAAGACCAGACACATTTTATTTTTTATACCTCTTCTGACTAATGTAGGCATTTATATACTTATGTTTCTTTGATGATACCTACAGGCTGTGTTTAGAAGGTACCTGCGCCCTGAAAAGGAATATTTATCGTTTTCTCGTATCTATAAAAACGGTGAAAGATCTCTTGATCTGGTTAGTAAACTGAATTAGGCTATGTTCTTTTGTCAATACTGCATCGTTCAAATAAAACTGCGCTCTATATTCAATATCTTACTCTGACATCCAGTTATTCTTACTCCATAGATATGCAAGGACAAAGCTGAAGCAGAGGTGTGGTTTGTGGGTCTAAAGGAATTGATATCTACAGGCCAGCAAAGTAGGATGTTAGTTCTCATTTCAAATATCTTATTTTTCATGTAGAGAACTCATTTGGTTACTGATTGATTGAGATACATCTGCTTCAATAATTTAATCCATTTCTTTGTGTGCAAACTTTCAGTTTCAAGAAGGTGGCCTTTTATTTGGTGCAGCATTAGAAGTTTCTTCAACTCTTCCCCGTGAAAATCCTTTGAATTTGATATGCTCAGATGTTATGTCGGTCAGATCGCTCAAATATGCAAAGACCAAGTAATGTAGATGGTGGTTTCCGGATTAGTGTTTCAAGTGCAGCTCCTAGCTATTCAAGTCAAGGTGGTGGACAAGTATAGAATCTTTAGGGGATGTATATGTTTGTGGAGAAGTTTATTGTGATGGGAGTTTGAACGAGGGGTCTCTGACCAAGTATTGTAAATCTTTAGTATATTTGTAATTATCTAATTTTAATTAGAATTTATCATTTTACTCATATAATCTTAATTAGTGCTAACTTTTTTAATTACAATTACATTTTATGATTATCTAAATTAAACGAGCAAAAAATTTGGTACCTTCAAAACTTAAGCAACCAACTTTAGGCCAAATAAAATCGGAATTCCAAAATAAATTGATAACTCTAAATTTTAAGCAGCCAATTTGAGTAAAAACTTCGCTAGTTTAAAAGCTTAAGCAATCGACTTTAGTTCAATTAAAATCAGAAATCACTTTTAGCAAGCAAAATTATTTGGTTGCTTAAAACCTTAATCAAGCAACATAGGTTAAGTTGTTCCATGTATCTTCCAACTAATCAGAAATTAGAAATTATTTTTAGCGAGCAAAAATTTAAAAGCTTAAAACTTTAAGCAATCAACTTGAGTAAAAACTTTGCTACCTCAAAAGCTTGAGCAACCAACTTCAGACCAATAAAAATTAGAAATCGCTTTTAGCGAGCAGAACAATTTGATCGCTTAAAACCTTAACCAAGCAAATTTAGGTCGAGTTGCTCCATGTATCTATCAACTAAGTATTTTACTTGCTTTAGAATGATTGGTATATCTGAAGCGATTGATATTTTACTTGCTATATTGGTTGGTCTAGATGTTAAGCGATCACAATTTTACTTGCTCCATGTTAGTTGGTCTAAATGTTAAGCAATGATAAAAGTACTCGCTTTAGGTTAGTTGGTTTATTACTAGGGCGATTGCATGGTCGCTCAAGGCTTTGACATACATGGCTTTGGGCAACCAACGGAGCGAGTGCCACTTTTAGTCGCTATAACGGTTATAACGACTTAAAAGGGGATTTAAGCGACTTAAAACGAGTAGTCGCTTAAACCCATTTTTTCTGTAGTGGGTGTACTAAAACTCTCGCTGATAGTAGAGACTAGAATCACAAATTGTAATAACCATTTTCATCATTAATAAGATCTTGGGTTCTCTTACAATATTTAAGTAAGATATCGGTGGAGGATATTATCATATTTGTTACTGTGATTTAGTGAATATTATCTCATTCAAAGTTCTTGTTTAATGTCATAGATCCATATCATTGTGTAGCTAGAAAAATGGGTGTTATACTTGGTTTTTAGCAGGTTGTGAATACTGGTCAATTACTAAGGTACCAACACGTAATTTCTCATCCCTCTCTAACACCTTGGCTGATGTTTATATGCATAAGACAACTTTACGGGTATGCTCAATTTTTATGAAACACTTTTCCTTGGTTTTTTATAGATTTAAATACTAGTCAATTACTAAGTTACCATCGATCACGTAGTTTCTCTTTCCCTCTATGACACCTAGAAATATTTCATCTCTTCAACAAGTTTATTATTGAGCATAACGGCCCTATTTTTCCGATTCATGAAGGTTATGGCTAAAATTCATAATGAGTGTGAATACAAATATTCTGACGGACATATGGCGCCATTTGAAGCCCAAGATTCATGTCAAAGATATGTTGCATACGAGAAGTATTGAATAAGGGAGATATATAGGATCATCGCCTGATTCAGTTTATCACATCTCGAGAAGGAGACGTGGAAGATCCAAAAATTATCTTCTGACATCACCTATGCGTATCATATTTCAGAGATGTCAGGTGCGTGGTTGGATTCCACTCAGCATTAAATGCTGAATCAGGGACACAAAGATAGGTAAATACTTCTCAGCGTACCAGGATCCTTAGTGGGATCTCAACGAACACAAGAAAGGGACACATCAATCAGCTGCCCAGCTAAAGATAGCTAGCAAAGAGAAAGTCTATAAATACTAGACTTGGTATCAAAAGAGGGGGTCGAATAATGGAGAGAGTGAAGAGAGAGAATAAAATCCATGATACTCAGTGAAATCACTTCAGTGTAATCATATTATTTCTTATACTCAGATCTAAGATACATAATAAACTATTAAACTTATTACCCCGTTGACGTAAGCATTGTTGAACCACGTAAAACCTCTTGTGTTAAGTGTTAACTTAGTTATTTGCTTTATTTAAATTGCATTTCTTTAGATAATGGTGGTATGATTGTTCAATGACATTATCTCATTAACTCATTCACCTTAACGCATTTCATTATTTTACTTATAGCTACAGCTATTGCACAACCTACACTGAATAATTGTTATATTTTTTCTCTAGGTAAACTAGAGGAAAAATAGTAGTTACAGTTTGGCGCTAGAAACATGGACTTGTGTCCTTGCGTTTTATTAATTTTAGCATATTAAGATTTTTAATCGCCTTTTATTTCCGCAAAGCTTTTATTTTCAAGATCTAAAGAAAAAAAAATCTTAAACACTACTCTATATTATTTGTTGTGTCTTTTCTAGTCTTGGTTTGTTGAGTTTAAACTCCTCTCAACATATCCATAATGCTAGATCGAGAAAGTTACCAATAGTAAAGAGTATTCATTATGAATCTTTGTTTTCGAGTGCTCGATAAAACACCTTACTTAAGCATAAGTTATCTCCTCTACATGGAATAACCTGTGAAAAATCAAGTAGTTACGCTAAAAAATTTTGTGAGCTATTTTCCTTGAAAAAATCAGGTTCAACTTCAGATGGCGAAATCAGGCCAGATGCTGAACCAAAGAGAAATCCAAGTACAGACGAGGAGTCAGACATCTACAAATCAGGAGATAGTAATCGCTTCACGCGGTTACGGAAATTTCACAATTGATACAGGAGATAACCGAAACAATGATCTCGTGCGTATAAAAGGAACAGCTGCACCAACTGAGGGAATATGGCAGGATCAACCCACGCAACCACCAGGAATCACTCATCCGACAGGGTTAACCCAAACTTTCCTTCAACAATTAGGGTTGAGCCACGAGTAGAAGATATAGGTCATCTACTGATTACCATTCCCGTGGTGACTATTCCACAAACAGAAAATGGTGCACCTGTCAATAACCAAACCAATGGTCACGATAGGTCATACGAGACTGTGTTGTTCAGAGATCAGGTGGCTGAGCTAGCTGGAGCAAAGAAAGAGCAGGAAGATAGAATGCTAGCGCAGACCACAAAAAACGAGGAGTTGAGGAATTTACTGTCAAATAAAGCAGATGGAGAAGACGTATCTGCTTTGGGGATACACGAGAGGGTGGAGATATCCCACACAGGTGATATGAATGTAAAACCTTACGCTGAGATACTCAGGCATCATACACTATTCGAAAGAGTTGCTCAGATACCAGATAGGAGGATGGTGATCCACCAGGCAAACCCACATCAATGGGTGAAGAGTATATCCATATCAAATTCTACCTATAATACCTCAAGAGAAGTAATTGCATCCATCACAGGAGATCGAGCTCAAAGATCCTCTCAGCAGCTCAATTGCATACTTGAGGAGGTGCTCAAGATGGGAGAAGAACTCGCGACTCTAAAAGAAAAGCAGAACGGAGGAACATTGGAGGAAGTCTTTCACGAAGAGGGTACTAATCCACTCTCGTACTACTTGATCAGCGCACTTATCACGGCTAAGTGTCCTCTCCCTACATTCAACTGCTTTGATGGGACCACAGAAGCAAAAACACACTTAAAGTAATATTCTAGAGTACTTCCACATTGGGAACATAACGACACAGTCATGTGTAGGTTTTTCCTTTCTATCTTGAAGGATAACGCACTCACATGGTTTGATAACTTACCACCAAACGCTATTGCTTCATTCGAACAACTATCAAAGTTGTTCATGGAAACATAGGCCCGAGAGAGACCTAGGCCCGAGAGAGACCTTAAGGGCTCTACAAATTGTTAGCTTTGGACATAGGCCCGAGAGAGACCTTAAGGGAATATACATATAGGTGGAAGAAAATCTGCCACGCTATCAAAAAATATAGTCCCAAAGTGGCAATTAATTGCTACAAATATGGATTGGTGAAAACATCACCCATCTTCATTGAACTACATGCAAACCTACCAGCTACGCAGGGAGACCTGCGCACCATCTAGGACAAGTATATATCACTATATGAGGTCCAAAAAGATGACCCATGCTCCTTCCAAAAAGGATTAGCGCATCCATAGAGGACGTTATATGTTGAGCCAATAGAAGGCCCAAGTACAAAAAGAGCAGCGGAGCCCTTGGTCCAACAACCAAGATAAACGCATGAGGTTCAGGAACGGAAAAGTCAACAATCGTAACGCAAAAAGGGAGTCTTTCAGGGATCGAGTATTTACTAAGTTAAATACTAGTGTTACCCAGATCCTGAGAGCAGCGGGACATTTTTCAAATTTCATGTATCCCAACACCAAAGGAAAGCAACCTGACGTAACAAAAGATCACAAAGATTATTGTGAGTATCACGCATACAGGGGGAATTCCATGGAAGATTGTAAACATCTCAAACATACGATTCAAGACCTCATCCACGTAGGGTATCTGTAGAAATTCATGGAACTAACAAAAATCCCCGCGCCAACAGGTAATGTTAACCGCCTTCAAATCCTAGAGAATGCAAAATACATTCACATGATCATATGCTCAGAGTCCCCAATAGCGGATATTGTGACTAAAACCATCCTAGAGAGCATTCGCATAAGAATAGAATAGCATGAGATCTTTAAAGTAGCGGAGGGAGCGATGCTCACTGATTGGGAACCTTGGATGAATACGCCACTCACCTTCTCAACGAAGTACATGGATCAAGAGATCGAGGTTTACAATGACACATTGATGTTAACATTACCCATCCATGGATGGAATGTTACAAAGATACTGATTGATAGCGGAAACTCTCTCAACATCCTTTTTTATGAACTATTTAAGAAAATGGGATTGCTCGATGAAAAAATATTTCCATCCCCATATACTTTGTATGGGTTTAATGGCTCTACGTCTATCCCAAAGGAGGATATTGTCCTTCAAGTCAATGTTGGCCGCTAAAAATCAACACAAGATTCTTGGTTGTGGATGCACCCTCCCCTTACAATATAATCATATGGACATTATAGGTTCATTATATGCGAGGTACAACATCAACATACCACCAATGCTTGCGCTTTCCAGGACCCGATGGTAAGATGGAAATCAAAGGAGATCATCCTGAAGCTAGGTGCTGCAATGCTGTGATGATAAGGCTCCATGAAGAAAATGCCAAAGTTGAGCGTGCATGGAGGAAAAAACGTAAGGCAACAACAAAGGAACAAGAATTCCAGGATTATATGGTCAATACGGCCTCTCTGACTTATGATACTAATCCCGCAAAAAAATCTAACTTTCCAATGCAGAAGAAGTGCCCTCAGAGCAAAAGAATGTTGAACAGACCAAATATCAATTAAAGAAAACCACTCTCATCGGCACTCCAAAGGCTACCTTCTCTGCGGTAGAACCAACCAAAGAGATCAATATCGAAACGGAAGAGGATCCAAAGATGATCAAGGTAGGAACCTTCATGGGGCAAGATAGGGAGGAGGCATTTCTTGGGATGTTAAAAGAATACATAGATGTATTCGCATGGAATCTAAAGGACATACTAGGCATTGATCCAAAAATCATATGCCATCACTTGAAGATCAATCCGGATACGAAACCCTTCATGCAGCGTAGCAGAAAGGTAATATCAATATATCACGATGCAGTCGAAAAGGATTTACAGAAGCTGGTGGACGCAGGCAGGCTTCATCAGAGAAGCGCACTACCTAACTTGTATCTCCAACATGGTTACCTTACCCAAAAAGAACGGGGGAGTTCATATTTGTATTGATTTCAGCAATCTCAATAAAGCATGTCCAAGGGATGGTTATCCGCTACCAAACATCGACCAACTGGTAGATGCCACTTCAGAGTAAAAAGCTCTAACATTCATGGATGGATGCCCAGGATACAACCAGACTGCACTTGAAGAAGAGGATCAAGAGCACACTGCATTTTTTACTCCGTGTGGCTTCTACTGCCACACCAGAATGCCATTCGGAATAAAGAATGCGGGGGCAACATACCAAAGATTAGTCAATAACATCTTTAAACCGTGGATCGGACATTCCTTGGAAGTCTACATAGATGACAGGCTAGTCAAAACCAAAGACACTAGCAATCATTTGTCAGATCTACGAAAAAAATTGATGCGATGCACAAGTATCAAATGAATGTCAATCCATAAAAATGCACGTTTGGAGTAACATCATGGAAGTTCTTAGGATATATGGTAATTGAGAGAGGGATAAAAGTAGATCCAGCAAAGATAAAAGCCATCACGGAAAGACCTCACCAAAAAATATCAAAGGGGTGCAACAACTGAATGGAAGGTTAGCTGCGTTGAGCAGATTCATCTCAAGGTCGTCAGATAGATGTAAAGCATTTTTTGACACGCTCAAAAAGGGAAGCAGGTTCGCTTGGACTGAGGAGTGCGAATACGCATTCAAAAAGATAAAGGAATATTTAGCATCAATTCCAATCCTGCAGAAGCCGGAACGTGAAGAAGTTCTAACCCTTTATTTATTTGCAACTGACAATGTTTTAAGTATTGTCTTAGTAAGGACAAACATAAAGGTAGAAAAACCAGCCTACTACGTCATAAAAACGATTAGCTCATCCGAACGAAGCTACACCAAAATGGAGCAACTAATATTAGCACTCGTCTGGGCTACACAAAAGTTGCGTACCTATTTCTTAGCTCATCATGTAGTAATACTTTCTAAGGCTCCAATTGGGAAGGTCCTTGAGAGTGGTGAAAGAGTAGGAAGGGTGGCTAAGTGGAATGCGCAGATCAAGCAATTCCAAATTAGGTTCGATCCAAGAACAACTGAAAAGTCACAAGTCTTAGTGGACTTTCTACCAGACTTTCCTTTAGTGGATGATGCTAGCATAACAGATATACCAAGGCTAGAAGAGGAAGAAAAAAAGCCAGAGGATATCTTGGACAGTGTAAACTCTCATAGGTGGGAAGTATTTGTGGATGATTCTTCTAACAACGAAGGATCCAGAATTAGAATAGTCCTTACTACTCCAACAGGAGATCGTATAGTCCATGCGTACAGGATGAAATTTGAGACACTAAATAATGACGCAGAGTATGAGGTAGTAATACAAACCCTTAGCATTGAGCGTGGCCTGAGAGATGTGCGGATAAGCAGTGATTCACAATTGGTTGTGATCCAGATAGATCAAAAGTACTAGATCATAGATAAAACTCTAATAACGAACCTAAAAATGGTACAACATTGATCAGACCAGATACGTAACGTCAAGTTCATACACTTTAGCCGCAGAGAAACCCGTCATGTAGATGTGCTAGCCTACCTTGCGTCAATGCTAAAGGAAGAGAATACGCGGGTAATTCCTATAGGACGGATCTACAAACCATCAACAAACCAAATGGAGATCTTAACAACATAACTCGCAGTGGAAGAAGCTGGAAATGAAGCCAAAGAGGATTGGAGAATTCCAATTTGCCAGTATCTTAAACACGGAACCCTACCTTCCGACATCAAACAAGCGAGAAAGATTCAAGCCAGATCTGTCAATTACCATCTCAGGAAGGGAAGCTTGTATCGGATGTACTTCTTTAGACCATTGCTACGCTGCTTGTCAAGAGTAGAAGGCATGAAAATTTTATCATACATTCACTATGGAGATGCAGAAAATCATAGTGGGATGCGCTCACTGGCGCATAAAGCAAAGATGCAAGGCTATTACTGGTCATTTATGAATCAAGATGCGCTCTACATGGCTAGAAGGTGCAAGGAGTGGTAGAGATTTGCAAAAAGTATTAAATCACTAGCAACGGCTTTAAACTCAGTAGTAATTCCGTGGCCCTTTGTAAAATGGGGAGTGGACATAGCAGGACCATTAGTCGAAGGAACGCAAAAGAGAAAACTCCTTATTGTCGCAACGGATTACTTCACCAAATTGGTGGAGGTAGATGCTCTGGTTAGCATCAGAGATAAAGATGTTTTCAAATTTTTATTTAAAAATATCATATGTAGATTCGGTATACCTGCGGCCATAGTCTCCGACAATGGCAAACAACTTCAAAGGAAAAACATTGATCTGTTATTTAATGCCTTCAACATACAAAAGAACAAGTCAACGCCCATTTACCCTCAGAGAAAAGGACAAGCCGAGGAAACTAAAAAGACAATCGCACTCAACTTAAAAAATACTTTGGATGAACGCAAGGGTAGATGGTGTGAGCAGTTGCACAATGTGCTGTGGGTGTACCGCACCATAAAAAGAGAGGCTACAGGGGAATCACCTTCCTATTAACATATGAAATAGGGGCGGTCATCCCAACCACAAAAATAGAGGCATATGAAGAAAACCTAACCTCGTATTTGATCCTAGACAAGCTTGATGATCTCGAGGAACGCAGGGAAGTTGTGCTATAAAGGATGGTAAATTACCAGCGCATACTAGCAAAAGAGTACAACAAAAGATTCCACGAGCGTAATTTCACAGAAGGAGAGTATGTGCTTCGCACAATTCCAAAGTAAAGCTTGGGGAAAGTTAGGCCCAACCTGGGATGGTCCTTATACTATCCAAAGCATCGAAGGGAAAGATTCATATTACCTAAAAAATATGAAGGGAGAAATTTTGCAACGCCCTTGTAATGCACAATTCCTTAAGAAGTATCATATGTGAAAGGGATGAAAGAAATACAAACTCTAGGAGAAGAAAGGACGGATGCGCACTTGTTTCTATCCCTAGAAGAGGCGTTATAAATACAAAAAACTTCTGCAAAAATTCAAAGGCGCAGAATTGTGTACAAAAAAATAGATATGAGATACACATGCAAGCAGGTGCCGCTCTGAGTAACACAAAAATAAAGTAATAATCTTACGTTGTCCTAGGAAGACTCCCGTGGAAACGCAAGGTAGAGCGTTCATATCGAAGTAAACAGCTTAATTGTTGCCCACTATGAGGCATGTACTACCATAACGTAATGCTTCCATGATTGGAATCGATAACTCATTACCCGAACCTCTCTGATCAAGGGAAAAATCTATGCTGAGTACAGGTCCCTTATTCTTTGAATGAATATGGAAAAGCCATGTGAAAGTGGTTGAGTCCATCCAGGCTCACGCATCTTAAATATAAGAATAATTAGAACATGAACATCATTTTAAACATAAAACTAAAATTTTATTCCATCCATTCAGGGTTACAAAATAAAAATAAAAAACCTAAATAAGACAAAGTTCTTATAACCGTACTAACGATAAAAGAAAAGAGAAACTAAAACTCTTGCAAACCATGCAAGAAATGAAAGAAAACATGAAGTAACCCCAAGAGAATACCAACTGTTCAAAAACTAAAAGTATAACTTTGAAAAGTTATCCACAGTAAAAGTTCTCAATCAAAAGCTCATTCACTTTAGCAGTAAAAGTAGCAACAAATCCAGACTAGTCTTCAGCGGTAATAACAAGAAGCTTGAGATTGGGGATTCGACTCTCAATATCGCGAAAGACAGTATTAACTTGATCCACTATAAAAGCTTGGTAAATACTCTTCAATTCCTCCTCATGGGTAGATAAAGTTGTAGCCATGGACTTGCGCAACTCCTCAAGTTCCTTGATCTACAATTGGTTCTGAGACTCAAATTCCTTAGCACGAGAATCATCAGTCTCCGCCAACTGAAGGTTATGTGCAGAGAGGTCACTTTGCTTCTTAGCCTCTGCTTTGATCCCAACGGCCTCACCCTCCAGATTATTAATCCTCCCATTAAAACCATGGATGTGATCTCCAAGCTCTGCACAAACGAGCATTAAGGGTTAAGAAAAAAAAAGGTAATGAGGAGAAGGAATAGTAAGAAAAAATAGCTACCTCCCGCATGAGAAAGAGATTTCTCTAAGGCATGAGACTATTCCTCTCTCTCAGTATCAACGCGACTATAATCCTCAGACAAAGGACCATACTCGAGCTCAAGTTCACCTTTATCTAAGCGAAGAGAAGTGTTTTCGAAAGATAAGCAGAGGAAGTTCTCTTTAAGAACCTCCATTTTACGGCTAAGGGTAAGATAAGCAGATTTCTTAGAGGCAATTCGCCTATAGCATCATCCAAGCCCTTACGGGTATGCGAAAGCTCATTCCTAAGGTTGATGATATACAATTGTAGTTGTGCCTTCTCTTCAGTAACCTTGCTGAGCGCAGCCTTCGACTTATTCAAATCCAAACGAAGTATATACTTGGAAGGAGAAAAAGCTAAACGCTTCTCATAGTTAGTAATGACGCTCTTTTGGTTGGAAATAATATAATTTTTCCAGTTAACAATGTACGTAATCTTGGCATAAGTGCATCCACTTGTTATGAAAATCATTTCTCTCATCCGCAAGTTCACGAACTTGGAAGGCTAACAGATCCGCCTTGGTTGTGGCTTGGCTTATCTCAAGGGGCAAGGTTTCGTTATCTTTTTGAGATTGCCAGAGATCTCGCTTAAGGAGGAAATTATCTTTACGAAGGTTTAACATCTCCTCATAATCAATGGTTCCTAGGATTAAGCAGGGACCCAGAATAAAAGGGGAGATGGTTGAGATACTATGAGAAAAAGGGTAAAAGCCTCAACGGACCTGAAACTTTAGCGAGTTCAACTGGGTAAGCAGAATCAGCTGCTTTACGCGCAGCAGCCGCAGCTAGGCACGCTTGCTCTGCTTGATTGTGCTCACGTTAAGAAGCGTCACAGTCTTCTGAGCATCAACCAAAGCTTTCTTACCCTCGTTCAGTTGACGCAGAGCATCCTCAAGATTACCAGCCACACCCTGACCCTCAAATTTCTTCTCCAACCCATCCAATTGATATTCACTAAGTCACAATCAATCCGGTCTTGTTCAAGAAGAGTAGCGTACTTGGAAGCTTTCACACGATATAATTTGAACAGACGATAACAGTACTCTTACTGTTGCGCCATCTGAAAAGGGTGAGTAAAGTCAATCAGAAAGGTTAAGAAGAAGTTAGAAACGGAGCAGAGTAAGAAAGAAATATAGATGCCAGGAAATATGTAAACTGGGGTAAGAAATTGGCATGACTATCAATAAACGATTCCATAACTTTTACCTCCGCATCAAGCACTTGTGCATAAAAATTAGAACCATCATAAAAGGATTGATTAAAGTACAACTCTTGGGTCCTTGTGAAATTTGTACGATGTTGATAGTAAGCATCGTCAGCAAATAAAATTTGTCCTTGCAATGGCGAACCAGGAAAAGGTAAGTTGGCATCATTAAGAACCTACTCCAAAATGAAGTCATTTGAACCATGAACATCGAAATCCATGTGTCTAGCAGAAGATTTTCCCTTATCAACAAACGTAGACACACCATCTTGATTTTGGTCTACAAAAGGAACAATCTCAGCATGGGTGTCAGCATTTGCGCAAGGTTACGCAGATGCAAAAATATTCACCATATCAGTCATGAAAGAAGAAGCTTGAGAGGAATGAACGAACTCACTTGAAAAGATCCGGTAAGCATATTAGTGTCCGACACTGCCTCAGCGAAAGAAGTCATTGTAACTGAATCCAAATGCTTCCCAGCCTTGGATGCGGGGGAATTTAGCCAAGCTTCATCTCCTGCACTGTTCACGGGCGAAAAGTTGTTCCAGTTCACTTGCATCTTAGGAGGAGAAAGAGGAGGCAGTTGAGTTCCTTTTGAAATAGTGGAACTCGGTTCCTTAGCAGCAGCAGATACTTTATCCGAAGAAAATGATCCAAACTTAACTTAAGCTTGAACCCAGAAAGATTACCAGACTCAACCGATGCACCACCTTGATCACCCGAAATACCCTTAACCTCTAGGGTTAATTGCAAATTAGCAGAGGAGGAGGCAACCAAATCCTCATACGAAGGAAATGATTCTCAACTTTTGAAGGATTAAAGAACCCCTCACTAATTCCTCCTGCGCCAGTAGCAACGCTAGCATTTACCCCAACAATAACCGTGACTTGATCAACAATAGCATTCTCAGCGACAACAACAGTCTTCTCAATATTACTATCTTCAAGAACAATCTCTTGGTCAAACAGACCACCACCAACATTATCATCATGTGAAACATCAATATATTCTTTACCATCAATAAGAACATCTTTACCCTTTTTATTGCTTTCAGCAATCTCAGAGACTAGAACATGCGAGCTAAAAGCGGTGTCATTCATCTCCTTCTCAATTCTATTAAAAAAGGAGTTGGTAGATTCGGAAGGCACCTTGGGTCTTTTTGGATTCTGCACTAACTAAAGCTTGAATCAGTAAGTGTTAGGGGAAACTATAAACCATGCTAAAGCATAAGAAAAGGGAACGAACAACCACTTACTTCATCAAGCGTAGCCCTAGAACCTCGCGTACGCCTAGAAGACTACGGCTTAGCAGCGCGGCTATCAAAAGAATCTGCTCGACATTCATTTTGTGCAGATATAAGCATGAACAATGAGTAACGCACGAGTAACGCATGAAGAAGTCGTAACTCAACAAGAAATGAAAGAAAAGGATGTACTTACATCCAGGCATCCAACAATATTAAAGCGCCATGGAACATAACCATCATACTTTGCAGGTAGAGAGGTGCGGGGCAGATTGGTAGCAGAACATCCTCTAAACCAAGGACCTTTAATCTTCAAACAGTTCGATACCAGCGGAAGTCATGATCGATGCGTAACCTTTCTTCATCAAGAACAGGCACATAGTTTCTAGTGGCACGATCAAAAACTACCTGAATATTACTCTTCTCAATATCAGTCAAGAGACAAACCCCACCTTTATTATTTTTCACTGCGCCCAAAGGCATACAACGAGTACTGTAACTCCATGGTATAGTATTAGTCTTCTGTACGAAATCAACATATGTAGCATTAAAATTCTCGGAGGTATACTCCTTGGGATCAAACTGAGGAACAAAATAATGAGCATTTATTATACCAGTGCTGCGATGCCAACACTCATTCAAGATGCGCCACCAATTACCCGTACTGGGCAATATGGCGTACTTGAGTTTTTTTTATCCTTTGCGCACTTGGTTCGATTTGCGAGAACATCAATAAAGAAAGGATTTTTTTTACTATAAAGTGGAAGAACCAACCCATCTTTTAGATGACCAACAATAATAATAAGATTTTTGTCATCAAAAAGAAATTGATGAATCCTTTCCTCTGTAAAAGCGTCACCTTGATACACTTCCACTTTAAACCTCTCCAAATAAAAAGAAGACTTGATATCCGCAATATCCTAGTCGCGGTAGCTGTAACAAAGGCCCGTCTGAACTCTATCCACGGGGAGTAGAGAAGGAAGAGGCATATGCGCAATAGGAGGAGGCATGGCCCCATCCAAAATCACAACATCCGGTTCTGTAAGACTCCGATGTGAGGAAGGTATAGCACTAGCACCAATCTCACGAGAAGGAGATTGATCTGGATGTGGCCTACGTTTGTGTCTATCAACTGCATATCGGCTATACTTTCTCTTAAACCGAGACGCGCATATGACATCATCTCTACGATGAGAACGTCGTGGAGACCTCATTATAGCTGCACATGCGTAGAGAAAGTAGTTAATAAAAGAAATAAAAATCTATCGATGCACCACATATGCTACATGCAGATATTCAAAGGTCAATCAGACCACTTTTGACAGACAAAGTGCGCAAACAGAGAAAATAGTTTCTCACTCCAAAATAAAAAATCAGAAAGAATGAGGATGAAAAGTTCAAGAAAACTTCATCTCGTGATTATTATCAATCGTGGAAAGCACAGACCCATGAGGGATTGTCAATCCTAAAAAACATGAACATAAAATTTCAAACAAAGAACAGGGAATCACGAAAGAAAAAAATCACATGAATAAATCAACAGTGAAGCATCATCAACGAAAAATCATGATTAAAGCAACGAAAATCAATCAAAATACGAGACAAAACCTAAATTTTTCACTCCAACATACAAATCAGAAGAGGCAAGGTGGATGACTTACTTATAAAAGGAAGGAAAAGAAGTTTTGATCACCAAAGAGATTAGTTGATGAGAACCGAAGATGAACAATTTCGACAAAAAGGGAGCGAAGAATCTAATAGTCTCAAGCAAGAAGAAGACAAGAGAAAGAATAAATATAAATGTCTGCTCTTTCCAAAGTCGAATCCAAGGTCTTGTTAATCCTAGATCCTAGGGGAAATTGATTGCACGTATGGAAGTTAAAGTGGATCGTGGGAAACATGTTAAATGGCGGAAGACGTGAGTACTTTTTTCTTCCTATTCTACCCTTGGTAGTATGAGAAAGAAAAGGGGAAAACTGTAAATACAAATATTCTGACGGACACATGGCGCCATTTGGATCCCAAGATCTATGTCAAAGATATGTTGCATAAGAAAAGTATGGAATCAGGGAGATATATCGGATCATCGCCCGATTCACTTTATCACATCTCGAGAAGGAGACGTGGAAGATCCACAAATTATCTATTGACATCACCTATGCATAGCATCTTTTAGAGATGTCAGGCGCGTGGCTGGATTCCACTCAGCATTAAATGCTGAGTCAGGGACACTGAGACAGGTGGAGACTTCTCAGCGGACCAGGATCCTTAGTAGGATCTCAACGGACACAAGAAAGGGACACATCAATCAGCTGCGCAACTAAGGATAGCTGGCAAAGAGAAAGTCTATAAATACTAGACTTGATATCAAAAGAGGGGTCGAATATTGGAGAAAGCGAAGAGAGAGAAGAAAAGTGAAATCACTTCATTGTAATCATAGTGTTTCTTGTACTCGGATATAAGATACATAATAAACTATTAAACTCATTACCTCGTGGACGTAAGCATTGTCGAACCACGTAAAACCTCTTGTGTTAAGTGTTAACTTAGTTATTTGCTTTATTTACATTGCATTTCTTTAGATAATGGTGGTATGATTGTTCAATGACATTATCTCATTAACTCATTCACCTTAACGCATTTCAGTATTTTACTTATAGCTACGGCTATTCCACAACTTACACTGAATAGTTATTACATTTGTTCTCTACGTAAACTGGAGGAAAAATATAAGTTCCAATGAATTAATGCCAGGAGGCATAGCTCGTTGGATTTCTCCTTGGATTAGTAAACAATCCATTACTTTGTGAAACAAGTTTTAATTTCTTATGCAAATCATTTTGCACAGATATTAATTCAACTGGTCAGAGAGGACGAACATTATTCTAAATGTACAGACGTGATGCAGTTGTTAGTTGATAGTTGTTTGCTTGAAATGGTCGTGCTTAAGTTTCTATGTAAGTTCAAAGTTTAGCAATAAATAAATACTAATAGGAATTTGATATTTTTAAGTAATCCCATCCGTTTCTTCTGAATTTGATTCAAAAGTTTTTGTATCGTTTCTATTTGTAGGTCAACTTTCAGTGCAGTAAAGTATAAACAGTTCTTTGTGTTGTTTCCTATTCGGAAATAGCTGACCATGGTCTAAACTAAATCGGTAAGGTATCGTAGTTCAACAATTGTTTATACAATCTTGAGTTTCACAAGGCTGGCTGCTTTAGGTGTTCGCCTTTTGGAGGAAACTTCAAAGAGAATTTTACTTGCATGTTTCTGCTATTGTATTTGTCATATACGAAACTGAGAACGAGGACAATGTAGATGCACCAGTAATCAGATTATGATTGAAATAACTCCCTATTTTTCTGTAGCTTCTACCCCTCGTACTGATTTACTGACCAACCTTACTGCAGACGTTACAGTCGCATACAAATTGCATCTTTCACATGCTAACGCACGCATGGAAAATTAAGTTTGCCATACCTTCTCAATCTCATCACTTTAAAATCCAGCATTCTTTTATTTCTTCTGCTGAAATAAAAGGCTTTAGGGGAGCGGGGAGCCAAATGCTTTCCCACAACATCTCTAGAAGTGGAATGGGCTCAATATGATTGTCTCTTTCTAGCTCCTTTTTAGATGTAAATGGTGTACCACTAAACTTATTCTTCATAGTAAATCTGTCTTTAAATAGCATATAGATTGTGTGGCGTAATACTAATTATAGGTTAGTAATTTAACGTAGCAAGTTGTCTTGTTGGTATGAACTGATAAACAGGTTGTTTAGAAACCTTTCCTCCTGAATGTATTTTGGGTTTGTTAAATATGTATATTTCGACTTGATGGGTACACAAGTTTATGCTGCAAAATCATTTTCCTGCACCAGTGAGAAATGTTGTTGATGTAATAAATTAACCAAAACAATCGATGGGCACAAATACAACTGTTTGCAGCAGAAATGAACGTGGCTAATTAAAATAAAATTATGTGCAATGAAGATATTGGAACATCATCTCTTAAATGTACCGGAAATACTGAAGCTTTGGCAACCCAGAAAAGATGTTGCCCAGATCTATCAATGTTACCACTTGTTTCAACACTTTGACCGACGTATGAAAACTGTATGAAAACATTTGCGGCATAATAAGTACAACAATTATAGCCGGACCGAAAAAAGCAAATATGTTAAAAACGACTCTTTTAAATTTGATTGGTGGGCCCGTTCCGATTTTCCGAGGTTAGCATAGGACACTTTAATGTGTGAGTCGGTTTTTGTTTTGTTTGTTTTCTTCATATCATAAATCATTTTTGTAACGAGAGTAATATTTGTAACACTATTTTTCGCTCCAAAATCCCTAATTTGGTGTAGTTGGCCCATCTTCTAGGCTATGGAAACGATGTTGACTTCTTTTGTATGAAAACAGTTATAAGTTTGGAACAACTTTTTTTGGAGACCAATCCGATTTTGAAGGGATTACAAAGTGATTAGTTCATCTATCATCTGGTGATAAAGGGTATCTTAGTGTTCGTAAATGACTAAGTTACCCATTATTTACTTAACTTATGTAATTATCTTTATACATAGTTTTTTTTTTCTTTTCTTTTCTTTTTGTTTTAAATCATTTATTTATTTATTTATTTTAAGTTTGGTTAGTTTTTATTTTGACATTTCTTAGCTGAACTTCCTCCGTTTTTCGTATAAATCGACTTTTTTTGTTTTTTTTTTTCTTCTTAGACGAATCCAAGTTCAGTTGAGTTTTTTTTTTAAACTGAATTTTAATATGAAGATCGTATTAAGGTTCAGCTGGGTTTTTTTTCTAGCCAAACCCCAATTTATTCTTCGCATATGAACAACATATTAAGGTTTGGCTGGGTCCTAGATGAACTTTAAATTGTTCGTCGCATATGATGAACAGATTAAGGTTCATCTAGAAAAATAAAAACCTAGCCGAAAGAAATCCAATACAAGATTTAAAAACAAAATAAAAATAGATAAAAAGATAACAAAAATAAATAGATAATGTTGGTATGATATCTCGACAATTTAGAGTTTGGTTCATGGTAATACTATATTATTTTAGTAGTAGTAGTCTACTAGATGATAGGATACGTATTAAGATTGATATGTGATAGGATACGAATTAAGACATCAAGGAAAGGAAACAGTAAAGGGGACGTTTTATTACTACTCATTTTCATTACAGTTAGACACAATACCGAAGGGTATTTATAGTGTAGAATTGCTTGTTAAGAAGTACACCCTCATGACACATGGAGTGGTATGTCTCACTATAAAATTAAGAATAATCCTTAATAGTTAAGTCTAGCATAACTAATCTTTATCTCATTTTGAGATAAGCTCTCGGCAATTCTTATCCTTTGACTTATCAAAAGAGGCGGATGATCCACCAATGTTACACAATCCTCCCCTTTGAATTATCCACCATTCCAAAATCGTTCTCGTTAAAACTTACCGGTAAAATTCAGTGAGATAAAATCTGAATGAAGGAAAAAAAATATAACAAAACATCTTGAAACAGTATTAGATATGCATGTATTTCCTCGTTAAAACCTTGGCAAGAAAAACTAGTAGGACAAAAAAAGAGTATAGTGCGTTAAAGTCCAAAAAATAGAACTCCCCATTAACAAAATCTCCACTTATTTATCTGCTTGCACATATGGCACATTCTGATTCCATATACCAGCTTTCGGAAAACTTTTGTCGACGGGGACTTGGTGAATAGATCAGCCTAATTCTCACAGTATTATATCTTTTGGATATCAATCTCGTCATTTTTCTGGAGGTTGAGAATAAAATAATTTTGGTGAAATATATTTCATTCTATCACTCTTGACGTAACCTTCTTTAATTTGTGATATACATGCCGAATTGGCTTCACAAATTTTTATTGGTGCACTGGTTATGGAAGTTAGACCACAAGAGCATCTGATATACTCAATTAATGAGTGCATCTATACACATTCTATATTTGCTTCATGAAGAGCAATTATTTCAGAGTGATTGAGGAAGTAGCTAGTATGCTCTATTTGCAAGAACACCATAAAATTACAGTACCATTGCTGGTACAAATATACCATGTATAAGAGATTCTTTTGTGTTGGTATGACAAATATCCATCATTTGTATATCCTGTTATCTGCGAACAAGCTAAAAAATCTTCCGAATAAAATAAACCTATGTCAGTAGTATCACAAAGCTAACGGAAAATTAGTTTTACCCATGTCCAATGTCGTTTTATTGGCGTTGACCTATACTTGGGTAACAAATTTACTGTAAGAAAAATATCAGGCCTAGTATACTGAGCTAAATATAACAAAGCCCCAATTGCACTCAAATATGATACTTTGGGACCAATGAGTGCTTCAACCTCCTCTTTAGAAAGAAACGGATCTCTTTCAGGGTCAAGAGATCTAACAACCTTTGGGGTGCTAAGTGGATATGCTTCATCTATCTTGAAACGCTTTAAAATTTTCTTTGTATAAGTGGATTGATAGAAAAGAATTCCTCTTTCATAATGCTCAAGTTGTAGGCCAAGACAAAACTTTGTTTTACTAAGATATTTTATATCGAACTCCTTCTTTAAGAATTCTCTTGCTTTGGTGAGTTCATTAGGAGATCCAATTAAGTTGATGTCATCTACATATACAACTATTATTGTAATTCCAGATTCTGTCTTTTAATAAACACACAAGGGAAAATCGTATTATTTACATATCCCTCTTTTTAAGTATTATTGCAAAGACCAAACGGCATCCGTCTATATGCAAACGTACCAAAAGGACAAGTAAAAGTAGTCTTCTCTTGATCGTATGGTGCAATAACAATCCGATTGTAACCCGAATAATCGTCCAAAAAGCAATAATGTGAATGTCCCGATAACCTCTCTAACATCTGATCAATGAAATGAAAAGGAAAGTGATCCTTCTGGGTAGCAGAATTAAGCTTTTTGTAGTTTATGCATACTCTCCATCTTGTTTGAACTCGTGTAGGAAAAAGTTCATCATCTTGATTTCCGAAAACGGTAAAACCACACTTCTTTGGTACCACCTGTACTGGACTAATCTATTAGATGTCAGAAATTGGGTAAGTCACCCCCACACTTAGCAATTTGAGGATCTCTTTCTTTACGGCCTCCATCATTGGTGGGTTAAGCCTACATTGAGCATCACGTACTAGTTTGTCATTGTCTTCCATTAAGATTCTATGCATGCATATGGAAGGACTAATGCCTTTGATGTCAGCAATCGTCCAACCAATAGCAGTTTTATGCTCTTTCAGAACCCTAATCAAGCGTTCTTCTTGTATGGCAGTGAGGTTCTTTGCAATGATCACCGAAATCTCTTCTTTATCACCCAAGTAAGCATACTTTAATTGATCGGGAAGAGGCTTGAATTCTAGTTTAGGTGCTTGCATAATAGAAGGTAAAGGAACCTCATTAGTTACGGGTAAAGAGATATATGAGATATTACCCGTTTGAGATTCTTGTAGTGCCGTTAAAGCACCACACATATCCACTAGCTCTTTGGATAAGTCAACGTCCAAGTTCGGCTGCTCGTCAACGTCCAAGTTCGGCTGCTCATGAACGTCCAATTCAATGTTATTATGCAACATAACTCCAAGTTCATCTTCACTGTTCAAATAAAACATTTGTTGTGCTAGTGAACCAATAAAATCGATATAGAAAGCAGAGTGAACATCACTAGGGTAACGCATGGATTCAAATATGTTGAAACGAATGATCTCTTTATCAAATTCATATTGAGTGTACCACTATCAACATCAATCTTTGTCTTTGCAGTTTTCATAAACGGTCTCCCAAAAAGTAACGAATTTGATGAACTATTTTCTCCATTGTGCATATCCACAATATAAAAATTAACCAAAAAGATTAAATCATTCACTTGAACTAACACGTCCTCCATGAGTCCTTGGGATATATATTGGACTTATTTTCTAATTGAATGGTAATCCATGTCTCTTTTAAAGGCCTAAGATTCAAATAATCATAAATATAGGCTGACAAAACACTTATGGATGCTCCCAAATAAAGTAAAGCACGCTCAAACCTCTTAGTACCAATAGTAATTAGCACCGTAAAGCCTCTAGGATCCGTACACTTTGTAGGCATTTTCTTTAACAACATAGCCGTAGCACTCTCGCCCACCTTAGTGACTTCATAAGAATCAACTTATCCTTCTTTGTACACAAATCCTTAAAAAAACTTGGCATATCTAGGCATAGTTTTGATGACTTTAGTAAATGGGATGTTGATTTGCACCTTCTTGAAGATATCCATAATCTCCTTATCTTGAGATTCTTTCTTGGATTTGGAAAAACGACTAGGAAAATGAGGTTGTATGGTAAAGGTAGGAACCGTGTCCTTAGGTTGGTCGGTTGAAATTGGCTTTTCCTTTGGCACAGTTTCTTCCTCTACTTCCTTTTCTAAGTTACCACTACCTTCTCTTGTTGTTGTGGTTCTTCAACTTTCCTTTCACTTCTTAAGGTTACTGCATTAACGTGTTCTCTCGGATTCACAAAAGTTTATGATGGAAGATTTGTTGATGCTTGTGCCTTGAGTAAATTCATGTCAGTTTCCAATTGCCCCACTTGAGTCTGCAAGTCTTTGATAGTTGATTCGTTATTCTGCTGACTTTGTTGGAACATAAATAAGAGACCTTTCATCATGGTAATCATCTTCTCGAATGCGCCCTCCTTATTAACTTGAGGTTGTGGTTGTGGTTAAAATTGTGATTATTGAAATCCACCTTGTGTTAGAACTGCAACTTGCTTGTTTGCATAGTTGAAATTTGGATGATCCTTCTAACCTGGATTGTAAGTATTAGAATAAAGATCATACCTCAACCTTGGATTAGGGAATAAGGCATTAACCTCGGCCTCCTCTTAGTATGGTGGAGTAACTACAGAAACTATACGATGAATTGCCTTTTCAATGGTACTCAACCGTATGCTCTGTATTTAAAGATTCTCCTATCTCGCTAACTCTCCTGACATTTGAGTCGTTTCTTGTATAAAATTGTTGTATATTTGAAGACATACTCTCAATCAAATTAGGAGAGATTGTATTTTCAGTAAGTGAACCACCAGCGGCTGCATCAATCAAATTCCTCTTCTATGGATGTAATCCTTCATAGAAGTATTGAATGATAAGTGTTGAGGATATTTTGTGGTAGGGGCATCTTTCCAACAATTTTTTGTACCTCTCCCAATATTCATGAAGAGACTCCCAAGTAATTTGTAAAATTCTAATAATCTCTTTACGAACAACGGCCTCCTTAGAAGTAGGAAAATACTTTTCTAGAAATAGTTTTTTCATCTCAGTCCATGTTGTAACACTCCTTGGAGGAAGGTAATACACCACTCTTCGGCTAGATCTATTAAAGAAAATAGAAAGTCTTGCACATAGCCTTATCACTGTCTTTGGTACCTTACCTAAAACATGTCATCTTGTGCTGGAATACTTGAAGAAGGTTCGGATCTTCGCCTGGAAGTCCATTGAACTTCGGCAAATAGTGAGTTAGATTTGACTTCAGTTCCTCTTGCACAGCTATGTTAATACACAGTGGGTACGAATCTAAACATGGAGAGTTCAACTCTAGTAACTTGTTCTATGGAGGTTGAGGACCACCCATCTCTGCTAAAGGTAGATCTTGTAACAAAAATTAAGGTTCTTGTAATATTGTCCCCTTGCGAGTTTGAATTCCGCACCTTCGGTAATCCCAATGTTTAGGTGCCAGATTAAGTACCTGAAACCAAAAATATCTAGAAAAAAAGTTAAAAACTAAAAATAAACCTAAAAACAAAAATAAACGAAAATAAATAACAACTAAAAGCAACCACTCCTCGGCAGCAACGCTAAAATTTGATGCGTATCGTAGGTGCAATCAAATTACTGATCTTATTTCCACATAATTAAAGAATAATATAATAGAAGTCAAGTTCGTTCCCACTAGGAGCGAGGTGTTTCAGTTGTTTAAAGTGTCACAATGGAGTGTTTGTTTTAGGATTTTAGCAAAATAAATAAGAAAGCAATTAAAAGTAAAGTTGTAAGCAATGGAGAGAGATATGATCGAGGAATCCTTCTTCGTTACTAAATATTCATCAAAGTAGTATACTTATCTATTCATTATCAATCACCAATTATCACCAACCTTAGAATAACAATAAGCTATGTTATCCCAAAAATTCCTTGTATAACTGGATACGGAAGCGCTCGACTACAAGATTCTATTCGTCTGAGCCACCCAAAATAAGCTCTCAATGTGTAACTCAATCGAATGCTTTAGGTATTGTGAATTTAGGTTGATCCCAGCATCAAACATATAAGCTCGGTCTGCTTACTAGTGTTGTTCTTACACGCAATTGCTCAACAGAATCCCTTTGTAAGGTCTCACGTTCTCTACTTGTATAGGAGGTGTTCGACTATTACACATATCTCATAACTCTCTATTAGCTTTATATTAATTAACAAACTAAATTAGTTGTCCACTTAAACAATCTATCAATAAAGCATAAACATTCATATTAGTAAAAACAAAAGATAATCATGTGATAATTAGAAATATAAATTTATATTCTAAATAGAATCATGTATTAGAACTTAGAATTCATCCTCAATCACTTAGATGTTTAGATACTCATGGATGTATAAGCATCCATATTATACATATAAGAAAATAGTTAAGAAATCGTTACGATAATGGAATCGCTCTGAAACCCTAGCTTTCTCCTCTTGTGTATCGTTGATATCCTCCAAGACTTGCAAAGTTGTGTAAAAGGTTGTAAAGATGTCTTCATAATGTCTTGGGAGTCTCCTTATATAGTACTCATCATATCTAGGGCTTAGAATCCTTCCGTGACCGGGTTTTCCACTTTTCAGAAGTCATATTTCGCAACAAAGACTTCACCTAGGCTAGGTTTACTCCCACGACCCAACCGTAGGTTAATTTGATATTCAAGCCAATTTCATAGTCATTTTTGGCTAGGTTTTTCGATTTCCTGGCCGTAACTGAGTATGGAACTCACTTTCTTCCTTCACTGTTTTTGCCATAACTTCTTCATCCGACGTCCGATTGACCTTATTCTTTTTGCGTTGGATTTGTCCCTTCATCATCTACAAGATGGTGTATTCAGAATATTCACATATATTCATCACATTTTACGGCTAGGTTAGGAGTGATTTCCTAACCGTATATGAGTCTGGAACTCTTGTTTCAACACTTCGACTTGTATATGGCTAGGTTGAGATGATTTCCTAGCCGTAAATCTGACCCTGACATTTCCAACTTCAACTGCCTTTTTCGATGCATTCTCGAACATTACTCCTTCAACGGCTGGGTTGAAATAATTTCCCAGCCGTAAATCTGACGAAACTCTCCTTCTCTTCCCAGGTCTATGACTAGCTTTCCATGCTTTCCTAGCCGTAAGTTAATTTCAAACTTGGTCATTTCTTCGACTTGTTTGACGAATATCTTTGGAGAATTTCCTAGCCTTAAATACTTCTGGATTTCCACTCCAAAAGTGTACTTTTCATCTCTAACTTCTCAGTTTCACTCTGGAATAAACCCTTTTCTCTGCTTAGCTCTTTTCAACACCTTTTCCATTGATTTTCAGATGATTTTATCCTATAGAAACAAATAAAATAGAAAAAAAGTAATAAAAATATAATATGCAAGAATTATAACTAAAACTAGTATGGAATTGACATATAAACGTGTAAATTATGCATTTATCAGAGACTCTTCTACAACCTAAGGTTTGCTTTACTTTTCAACTTATCATTTTTCCATGGATTTTAAGAAATCCATGAGTAGCTAAAATTTTCATATTGGTTAAGGATGTAGTCGGATATCATAAACATGCTACTAAGTTAATATATTAGTTTTATCACCTTAATCAAATCATTATCATCTTGTTCTACTATTTATTATCGCCAAGTATGATTGTATGAATGTGTGCTTAGGAGTGCTACTAAATAACCATGAATACATATCTATTGCTATACTAGGGTTTTGAGATACAAATTTGTTGATGAACCTTTTCATTAGTAGCATATTTTGATTACCAATTGTATTCAAAACCTTTGTGTGATTGCATGTAGAAGCTTGACCTATGTGAAATATATTACCGTAGTATATTTATTGCATTGAGTAGCCTATTTCATAGAACTTATAGCTCTTGGAAGATTAAACTTGATAGCACGTTGCATGAGGTTTTTATGTGAGTAGTATTTACACACATTCATCGTTATGGTATGTGATGACATAAGAAATTTACCAGAGTATGCTCTCGATGGGATACTCCAGGGATCTTGATAATGAACGATTAAGTGACAATTCTAGTTATTAGTTAATGTGCATGTCTTATGATTGAAGATGAACCCTTAAATAGTACTCTCAACCTATTGATTCTATTTATTCATTTTTTGCTAGTATAATTGCTTTAGTCTTAAAACACAAGATCCCCACAGTTTACATAAGTTTTCAAATATGAATAACAACCCATATTTCCATGTGGATCGAACTTTTTCTTACAACTATACTCTTATTTATGATTATGAAGTGAAATAACTTAAAATAATTTTGCTTGGCTGACAACCAACCAAATTTTGGCGCCGCTGCCGGGGAGGCATAGCAGTTTATTATTTTGCTATTGATTTCTTATTTTTAGTTTTTAACTTAGTTTTAAGAATTGTTTTTAAGGTACTTATCTTCTGTCTCCTAAACCGAAACCTGTCGGGTATCCACAAATTGGAATCGAGACTGGTCAGCTGTCAGCCAAGCAAAATTGGTTCAAGTTCTTTCACTTCGCAATTATAAATATGAGTACATCTATAAGAACATATTCGATCCACATGAAGATATGGGTTGTTATTTGTATTTGAAAACTTATATAAACTGGGAGGATTTTGTTTTCTAAGACTAAAGTAATTATACTATCAAAGAATGAATAAAGAGAATCAATAGGTTGAGAGTACTGGTTAAGGGTTCATCTTCAATTATAAGACATGCACTTTCACTAATAACTATAGTTGTCACTTAATCACTCATTATCAAGATCCCTAGAGCATCCCTTTGAGAGCATACTCAGGTAAATTCCTCATGTTATCACATACCATCACGATGAATATGTAAATACTACTCAAAGAACAACCTAATGCAACGTGCTATCAAGTTTAATCCCTCAAGAGATTTCAGTTCTATGAATTAGGCTAATCAATGCAATAGATATACTACGAGTAATCTATTTAACATAGGTCAATCTTCTACATGAAATCACACAAAGGTTTTGAATACAATTGGTAATAACGATATGCTACTTATGACAAGGTTCATCAACAATTCTGTATCTCAAAATCCTAGTCTAGCAATAGATATGCATTCATGGTTATTTAGTAGCGCTCCTGAACAAACATTCACACAATCATACATGGCGATAATAATTAGTAGAACAACAATGATAATGATTTGATTAAGATAGGAAAACTAATTTATTAATAAAATAACATGTTTATGATATCCAACTAAATTCTTAAACAATATGAAAGGTTTAGCTCATTATGGATTTCTCAAAATCCATGGAAAATTTAGATAGAAAACAAATAAAGCAAACCCTAGAAATCGTGATGATCAATCGCAACTCCAAGCTCTAGCTTCTTGTTCTCCTTGTTTTTCAAGTGTAGAAAGGTGTCTTCTTAATGTCTAGGATGTATCCTTATATAGTATCCACGAAATCTAGGTTTTGAATCCTTTCGGGATCGTGTTTTCCATGTTTTAGAAGCCTACACACGTGCGAAACTACCCCAGTTACGGTTGGGTTCGACCCAATAAACCCAACCTAAATTATGACACAAAAATCTCACCCAAAATCCCCAGATTTACGGTTGGGTCCGATTCCAAGAAACCCAACCGTAATTATTCCTGAATAGTTTTTTATATTTCACCGTTTTGATCATAACTCCCTCATACGATGTTCGATTGATTTCATTCTTTTTGGGTTGGCTTCGCATTTCAATTCTCTACAAGATAAAAAAGGAAAAAATCTTCATATCTCTTCAACTAATTTTACGGTTGGGTCCAACCTAACCATAAATCTTCCTGGAATTTGTCTTCAAAATCAACTTCTTTTACGGTTGGGTGTTGGGTTAATTTCCCAACCGTAAATATTCCTGGAACTCTTGTTTCAAAGTTGTATTTCCATCCTTTAACCTATCCTTTTCATGCCGGAATGAAATCCTTTCCTCTTCTTAGCTCTTTTTAACACCATTTCCATTGATTTCAGATGATTCACCTAATGTAAGACATAAGATAGAAAACAAAAGTAATATGAAAGAATTATAGACAAAGCAAGAATGAAAGTGGCACTAAAAACATGTAAATTAAGAACCTATCAGAGACTCGGAGAGAAACTAGTACTGAAAGATAAACCAGAAAACAAACAAGAAGAAGCAATAGGTGATGCGAACTGTACACTCAAGGACTTAGCTTCTCATAAACTGGATACGCAACATTCAAACAACATATACATTTGAGATCAAGCCAGGGTTGATCCATGAGCTACCAAAGTTTCATGGAATGGCTAATGAGGATTCAAACAAACATTTAATGGATTTTCATAACATAGTCATGGCCATGCTACCAAAGGATACAGATGCAGATGGAGTCATGTTACAAGCTTTTCCATTTTCCATGATGGAAACTGATAAGGAATGGTTGTACTATTTACCTTCTGGAAGTGTCACAAGTTGGAATGGTGTGAAGAAACTCTTATTAGAGAGATACTTTTCTGCATCAAAGGCAACTTAGATTCGTAAAGAGATTTGCAGCGTTAAGCATATGGAAGGAGAGACATTGAATGAATGCAGGGAACATTATAAAATATTGGTGGGTAGCTGTCCGCATCAATTCAGTGATTTTTTAATCATCTAGTACTTCTACGAGGGTCTTCAAGCAAGTGACATAAATCTTCTCGACGCTGCAGGTGGTGGTGCACTAGTGAACAAAACAGTAGCTCAAGCTAGAGAGTTGATTGAGAACATAGCAGCAAATTCTCAACAATTCTCAAGTCGTAGGTCAGAATCACTCGTCAGGAGAGTCAATGAAGTGAGCGAAGTTACTGAGGTTCATCAACAAATGGGAAACATGGCAGCAATGATGCAACAATTGAAGTCGTGGTAGTGCCATCATCTACCCAAGGTTATGAAGAAGGAAACGATCAAGTCAATGTTATTTTCCCAACTCAGCGGAGCCAACGGTACGATCCTTATTATAACACATACAATCCAGGATGGAGAAATCATCCCAACTTCAGCTATGCAAACAAGCAAGCTGCAGTTCCAGGACCGATTTTTAATCGTCCTAATGGTTTTCAACACAACAGCCATAACCAGTTCATAACTCAAAATCATCAGAGATGCTTGCCATGATGAAGTATATGACTTCAAAGATGCAGAAAAATCAGCAGACAACTGATAATGCAATCAAAGAACTACAAACGTAAATGGGCACTATGGAAAATGTGATTAATCATATGAAGGAACAAAATAATGGGAAACTTCCTTCTCAACCTCTTAATCCAAGAGATTCTTTCAACGTTGTGATATTAAGAAGTGGTGCACGAATTGTGCAACCAGAAGATGCTGAGAAGAACAAAGACCCTAAGGGGTCGGTTTTGGGGAAAGAGATTACAAGCTCTTCCCAAACCGATGAGGTACCTAAATAAAACTCTAAACCTCCTATTTCAACTTATGTTCATCCTTTACCTTTTCCTCGTAGGTTTGCTAACTCTAAAAAGGCGGAACAAGATAAGGAGATTTTAGATATTTTCAAGAAGATTCATGCGAATATTCCACTCATATATGCAATCAAACAAGTCCCCAAATATGTGAGAATTCTGAAGGACTTGTACACCAATAAACAAATATTAACCGATAATGAGGTAATGAGAGTGGGGGAGAATGCTTCGGCTATCTAGCAGAAGAAACTCCCACTCAAATGTAAAGATCCCGGTGATAGACACATTCATGTGTCTATTTTATCTCAATTCTATATTTTGTTAATGCTCATTTTTGTACTAATTGCATTATTTTATGTATTTGTAGGTATTTTTTGGGAAATAAACATTATTGGAAAAATTGGCCCAAAATTGATAAAGGCACCCACCTTCTTATACATTTCAAAAGAATTTTTTTTGGCGGGAAAATGTTTTGCTCGAATTTGTGAAGATTTGTGTCACTGGATTTTGGGTTATCTCCAACGTTAATACACGAATATTATCTTACCTATTAAAGAGGAGTTTTTCAAATATGGGGAACTTCCAAATCACAACAAGATATCGTCTCTTGCCAAATCAGGGATAAAAGTTTCTTATTTTAACTAAATATTGTGTTCGCATAACAACAGCAGAAATCATTGATATTGTCGTATCACAAAAAATGAACAGAATAATCAAGTTGTAAGAAACAAAATCAGCGAAAGGGAAGAAAAATATTTGATTACGATCTGCCGAGAATAATTCTCTTTGAATGGAAGAATTAGAAGAGATTTGTAGTTGAGTTGGTGTCTATTATAAATAAGAGATCGATAGAGAGGTTAAAGGGGGGTTGGCTTCGGCCAGAATCACATTTAAATCAAATCAGAAAAAAATAGGTTCATCTTGTGAAAAGAAGAAGAAGAACAGACTACACTCAAGAAAAGTCGCATATTCTGTGGCTAATTCTTTTGAAGTTAACAACACCAAGAAACAGTCGTTTTTCTAACAACTGCTTCTGCAGCGTATATGAATCTGCAACACCTATTTTGTAACAGTGAATACTGCAACACTTAAAAACGTTACAGTTTTCCTGATTTAGTGTTTATTGTTTATTTTCTTCTTCTCAAGCACTTTTGAGCTATGTACCAACCTTTTGAGAGTGTCTCGGGCAAGATGAGATAAACCCCTTATGCTGAGGTGACGGAGGAAGCCATTGTTTCAATAAAAATGGTATATTTCTATTTTAATTAATTTTTGTAATTTCTTTTATGATTAATTGCCTTGGTTAAAAATTGATTTAATGATTTTTGTTAAGCAATTGTGATTTCGTTAGATGGTACATGCTTTGGCCTATGTTTTAGATGTTCCATGCTTTTGTTATATAATTTTTATTTTGAAAATCTACTTGTTGCAATATTTTAGAATCAAATTAAACGTAAGAAGTGCATGAATATTAATTAGTTTGAATCACTTTAATTGGTTAATGGTGAAATCCATAACCTCAGTATTTGTGAATATTATGTTCATATTTTTTTGTATATTTTTAGTTTAAAATTAATTTATGAAATTTAAATTCAAATCTTCACAAGTTCGAGAGAACAATAACTTTATTTACCATTATTTACAAAACCATCACCCGGTAGTTTTGACATTCCTATTGTTATTGGTAACACAAAATTTAATAAGGCCATGGTTGATTTAGGAGCATCAATAAATGTTATGCCTGCATCTATATATGAATCTCTTAATTTAGGTCCTTTGAAAGAAACTAGAATTACTTTATAGTTAGTTGACCGTTCTAATGTATACCCTAGAGGTATTTTTGAAGATGTGCTTGTGTAGGTGAATCAACTAAATTTTCCAGCGGATTTTTGTGTGTTGGAGAAGATAGACGGATCAACTGATGTATCCCCACCTTTACTGTTGGGACGACCCTTTATGAGCACGGCTAGAACTAAGATTGATGTGCATAGCAGGTCGTTAACTATGGAATTTGATGAAGAAGTAATATGTTTCAACATTTATGAAACGATGATATCCTAGTGATGTCCACTCTTGCTTCTCAATTGATGTTATTGACACCTTAGCTCAACTGATATTCAATATGAATGGGGAAGATATATTGGAAACCGTGTTAACTACGTATATTGATGGTAGATTTGGATGTGAAGATGAACTTAAGGAGGCCTTAGGTTCCTTGAATTCTTTGCAAGAATGCTCACAAACACATGATATTTCTTTTATCTCTTTAACATGCTCTAATGAAAAACTTTATCATCTATCTTGTAAGATCCTAAATTAGAACTTAAGCCTCTTCTTGATCGCCTAAAAATACATGTATTTGGGTGATAATGAAGAGTTGCATGAAATACTTTCGATTAAGCTAACTGAATTGCAGGAACAAAAAATTCTTCGGGTGATAAAGGAGTATAAAACGGCTATAGGATGGACAATTGCTGACACCAAGGGAATAATCCCAACTATATGCATCCTACAAATACTACTTGAGGAGGGTACACAACCTACTAGAGAGGCACAATGTCATTTGAATCCTCTGATGATGGAAGTGGTAAAGAAAGAGATACTCAAGATTTTAGACATGGGAGTTATCTATCTCATTTATGATAGCAAGTGGGTGAATCCGGTACAAGTTGTACCCAAGAAATCAGGCGTTACAATGGTGAAGAATGATGAAAATGAACTTGTTCCAACTCGTATGCAAACTGGTTGGAGGGTTTGTATAAATTACAGGAAACTGAATGCAACCACTAGAAAATATCATTTTCCTTTACCTTTTATGGATCAAATGTTGGAAAAATTGTCTGGACACTCTTATTACTGTTTTTTTGATGGTTATTCAGGTTAGAATCAGATTGCTATAGCACCTGAGGACCAAGAGAAAATCACTTTTACTTGTCCATTCAGAACGTTTGCATATAAAAGGATGCCTTTTGGTTTGTGTAACGCCCGCTACCTTCCAAAGGTGTATGGTAAGTATCTTTTCAGATTATGTTGAAAACATTATCGAAGTTTTTATGGATGATTTCAGCGTATATGGTGATTCATTTGACTTGTGCTTGGATAACCTTACATTAATTCTTAAACGATGTATTGAGACTAATCTTGTGCTAAATTGGGAGAAGTATTATTTTATGGTAACTCATGATATTGTTTTAGGCCATATTATATCTTCTAAAGGCTTGGAATTAATAAATCTAAGATAGATCCTATTTGTGCTCTTACCCCTCCCACTATGGTGATTTTCCTGGTCATTCAGGAATTTATTGCAGGTTTATCAAGGATTTTTCCAAGGTTGCATCACCATTATGCCAACTATTGCAAAAAGATATGGTTTTTAACTTTGATAAGAAGTGTTTGGCGGCATTCAATCGTTTGAAAGAACTTTTGATAACATCCTTATAATTAGACAACCAGATTGGAGCAAGCATTTTGAGCTAATGTGTGATGCCAGTGATTATGTGTTCGGTGTAGTATTAGGCCAGCGTGCTGGGTAGCTACCCCTTGTCATTTATTATGCTTCCAGAATGTTGAATGATGCTCAACAGAATTATACGACCATGGAAAAGGAGTTGTTAGCAATCGTTTTTGCTTTGGAAAAATTTCGTTCTTATTTGATTGGTACGAAAGTTGTTGTGTTTTCTGATCATGCAACACTTAGGTACTTACTTGTAAAGAAGGAAGTGAAACCAAGGATCATTCAATAGACACTACTCTTACAAGAGTTTGATCTCGAAATTAAAGACAAGAAAGGAATTGAGAACACTGTTGAGAATCATTTGAGTCGTCTTACTGTAGAAGAAAAAGCTATCTCATTACGTGAAAGCTTTCCAGATGAGCAACTATTCTCTATTGCAGTTTCAGAACCATCGTACGTTGATATTGTAATTTATTTAGTGTCTAAAAAAATACCAAGTAATTTTTCTCGTGATGAAAGAGGCAGACTTAAAAGGATAGCAAATCAGTACATTTGGGATGAACCATACCTATGGAAATATTGTTCAGTCCAACTTATACAAAAGTGTGTACCCGAATCTGAATTTAATTATATCTTGTCTAATTTTTCATTCGTATGCTTTTGGAGGACACTTTGGGTCTAAATGAACCACACTCAAAGGTACTTGCGAGTGGCTTCTTTTGTCCAAATTTATTCAAAGATGAATACATATTTTGTACCACTTGTGATCGATGCCAAAGAACGGCAATCTAGGTGCTCGTAATCAAATGCCACAAACGGTTATCCACTTCGTTGAGGTGTTCGACGTTTGGGGTATAGATTTTATGGGGTCTTTTGTTAATTCTTTCGGTAAATTATACATCCTACCCGTTGTTGATTATGTCTCGAAATGGGTGGAAGCTAAAGCGATCCCGACTAATGATTCTAAAGTGGTTACATATTTTGTCAAAGATCACATTTTTGCAAGGTTTGGGACTCCAAGAGCCATTATCAGCAACGGGGGATCACACTTTCAAAAGAAGTTCTTTCAGGGCTTCTTGAAAAAGTATAACGTATCACACAAGATAGATACACCATACTATCCGTAGACTAACGGTCAAGCAGAAGTATTCAATCGAGAAGTAAAGTCCATTCTAGAGAAAACAGTGAATCCTATTAGAAAAGATTGGAGTTTACGACTTGATGATGCATTGTGGGTATATATGACTGCATATAGAAACACCTTTTGGGATATCTTCTTTTAGGCTTGTGTACGGTAAACCATATCATCTTCATGTTGAAATAGAGCATAAGAATATTTGGGCTATTCAATAATGCAATATGGAGAAGGATGGTGCAGGAAAACAAAGAAAACTCCAACTCAATGAACTAAAAGAGCTTTGTAATATGCATATGAAAGTTCGCGTACTTACAAGGAGAATACAAATACTTTTCATGATAAGATGATTTCTAGAAAACATTTTCATGTTGGACAGAAACTTTTGTTATTCAATTCACGTCTTACTTTATTTCCTAGTAAATTACGTTCCCGTCGGATAGGTCCTTTTATTGTGCTTCACGTTCTTCCTCATGGTGCAGTAGACATTCAAAGTTTAGTCATGGGAAAACAACTAAAGGTGAATGGACATCGACTCAAGTCATATTATGATCCGCTCACTCTGAAGTTGTGGAAGATATCAACTTCGTAGATGCACTCCCTCTGGAGGAGTATCAAAATGAATTCCAAGTCGGGCTAACGACGTTAAACCAAGCGCTGAATGGGAGGCAACCCATTGGTTTCGTATTTCTATCTTTATCTTTTTAATTCTATTTTTCTTATCTTTTTATATCATATTATAGGATTTCCCACCTTGTCTTTTACATTGGATGAATCAATTTACATTGAGGACAATGTAAAGTTTAAGTGTGGAGGAGTGTTTAAGCATTATGGGTAAAATTTTAAAACTTTTTGTACATATTTGCATGAAAACTTCCAATTTTTAGATATTTTAGAGTCACTCAGTATACTTCTAGCTAAGTCTACATATGGAGTTCTCACTGAAATAATTGAACTAAGAAGTAATAGAGAACGGCATTCGGATTGTTTAGTTGTTGAGAGGCTAGAGCTGACAAAAAGTGAATTAAACTGCCGGTAGAGAATACAGTATTAGGGAGTTAATAAATCATTAGCGGAGACTACCTATGGTTACATCAAGCGAGGCACCAGACCTTCAACTCTTTGTAGATGTCTAAAACTTATCCTTTAGAGTGTATGTCATCTTACGCTAATTCCTAGTAGAATGATGAGCTTCCCAACTTCGCACCAATTTCAACACTACTTTTTTGATCTCTTGAGTGTTATTTCATCAATCATGAGGTTATTTTCATAAAATAACTAGAAAGTTCTGTTATTGTTGGTGTACAGACAATAACCAGAAGGTCAGGCTAAGGACGTTAAACTAAGCGCTGAATGGGAGGCAACCCATTGGTTTTATATTTTAATCTTTTTGTTTTTAATTTTTAGTTTTCATATCATATTAGGATTTCCCACCTTGATTTTACATTGGAGGAATCAATTTACATCGAGGACAATGTAAAGTTTAAGTATGGGGGAGTATTTAGCATATAGAGTTTTTAGTCTTTATTTAGAGTTTTCGCTTTTGTAGGTAGAATTTTTAAACTTTTTTTTACATATTTGCATGAAAAATCCAACTTTAGATATTTTAGAGTCACTTAGTATACTTCTAGGTACGTCTGCAGACGGATTTCTTACCGAAATAACTGAACTTAGAAGTAGTAGAGAACTACATTCGGGTTGCTTTGAGAGGCTAGAGCTGACAAAAGGGGACTTAAACCGCCGCTAGAGAATACAGTATTAGAGAAGATGATTATTCAATAACCATGAATGAGGCACCAAACCTTCAATTCTTTGTACCTGTCTAAATTGTCTGTTTAGAGTGTTTCATCTGCGCAAACTCCGTGTAGAATGATGAGCTACCCAAAATCGCACCAGTTTCAGCACTACTTTGATCTCTTGAGTGCTAATTTTTTCAATCATGAGGGTGTCATCAGAATTGCTAACTCTATCTTGTAGTCTTGTTTGCAGTTGACATCATTCTCTTGACAAAATAGAAAGAGAAACATATCATCATCAACAAGCGGAGCGACATCAAAATTATGAAGAAAGTTGAATACAGTCAATGTTTGCAAGTAACAAATAGAGGAGATAAATTTTATATCAAAAGTGAAGACAAAAAAAAGTGGAAAAGGAAGAGAAGTAAAAGATATAAGTTTTTGAAGTTTATATGATATCAAGGCAATACAAGTTGTTATAAATCAGGTGCTTAAATCCTTTCCTCATGACCATGTTAATTTCAGTTTTATTATTCATGTAGTTGTTGTTGTTTTGTAGCTCCTAAAAAAATTGACAAAAAAATGAAAAATACAAAAAGATATGCATTTCAATTTCGGAGTTAGTGTGTTATTTTATTATTTAAGACCATGAGAAAGAATAAATATATAAAGAAGTTTCAAGCAACAAGGAATCGAAGAAAAAACGGGTATAAGTTGTCGAAGTTCTACAAAGTTCAGAAGTTTATCATCAACAGTTGAAGACCGAAGACGAAAACGTTTTTATTTTCTGCGAGAGTGGTGTTGATTGTGAATCGGGTAAGAAGGTAAGTAAGCGTTCCAATCCTTGCATAGTGGTTGATTTCCTTTCTTAGAGATCATCATTAAAAAAATTAAAAAAAATTGTCTCGGGTTTCTGTGGGATAATAAGTTATGATTCGGAAGGTTAATTTTTCTTCCCACTATTCAACGTGTGCAGGATTTCTATCTTCATTTCTACATGCACATATGAGAACCATAAAGTACATCTTTTAGGTGAACTTCATAAAATCTCATTGGTGAGGCAGAATGCTTATCCGATAGCTCTCGAGGATAGATTCTTTCATATGGTGGTTTTATCCTAACTTAAGAGTTAAGCATGAGAATATTGTTCTTTGATACTTCTACCTTCTTATTGTTAGTCTGTGGTCGGTTGTCAGCCAAGAAAAATTATTTCAAGTTCTTACTTCACAAATATAGATTAGAGTATAGTAATAAGAACAAGTTCGTTCCTCATAGAGGTACGGGTTGTTATTCGTATTTGAAAAATTAGGTAACATGGGGGAGTTTTCCAGTTTTAAGGCTAAAGTAATTAAACTAATTATGCTAGCAAATAATGGGTAAAGAAAATCAATAAATTGAAATACTGGTTAAGGGTTCATCTTCAATCATAAGACATGCAATTTAACTAATAACTAGATTGTCACTTAATCATTCATTATCAAAAGCCCAAGAGTATCCCATCGAGAGCATACTCCGGTAAATTCTTTATGTCATCACATACCATAACGATGAATATGTAAATACTACTCAAAGAACAACCTAATGCAACGTGCTATCAAGTTTAATCCCTCGAGAGCTTTAAGTTCTATGAATTAGGCTAATCAATGCAATAGATATACTACGAGTAATATATTAACATAGGTCTAGATTATACATGCTATCACACAAAGGTTTTGAATACAATTGGTAATCACAATATGCTACTTAAGACATGGTTCATCAACATTTTATATCTCAAAAACCTAGTCTAGTGATAGATATGCGTTCATGTTTATTCAGTTGCACTCCTAAACAAACATTCATACAATCATACATGGCGATAATTATTGGTAGAACAAGAACGATAATGATTTGACTAAGAAGACAAAAATAATATATTAATTTAGAACATACTTATGAAATCCGACTACATCCTTAACCAATATAAAGAAGTTTATCTACTCATAGTTTTATTAAAAATTATAGAAAAAAAATTAGACAAGAATAAATAAATCAAACCGAAAAAGAGGGAGAAATCGCCCCAAGCTCCAGCGCAACCCTAGCTCTTCATGTTAAACCACTTCCTCCTCCGTAACTCTTCTCTGGCTTTTTCTTTCTCTTTCTATGATGCGTGTCATAAGTGCAACAAATTAATCAATATATTTTCCACTAATTAACTAGTAATATAGCGGTAGTAAGGATCGTTCCCACAGAGAGATGTGTAATTGATAGGTTATTTAGATTAGCAAAACTAGATTAAATACTAAAAAGGGGTTGGTTGTTTAAAATAATTAAAAATAATAAGAAAGAAAATAATAAGAGAGACAATTAAAAGAAAAGATGATTAGAGAATCATTCATTGTTACTAAATGTTAACTCGAGTAGTATATTTATCCATCTTCGTTAAGATCATTCATCACCAACCGTAGAATAGCAATAAGCTATGTTATCCCGAAAATTCCTTGTATAAATGGATACGGAAGCGCTCGACTACCAGATTCTATTCGTATGAGCCACCAAGAATAAGCTCTCAAGGTGTAACTCAAACGAATGTGTTAGGGTTTATGAATTTAGGTTGATCCTAGCATCAAACGCATAAGCTCGGTCTTCTTACTAGTGTTTTCTTTACACACAATTACTTCACAGAATCCCTCTGCAAGGTATCGCGATTTCTACTTGTGTAGAAGATGCACGACAATTACGGATCGCTCAACTCTCTACTAGCATTAGGATAATCAATAGATTAATTTAGCATGCACTCCAAACAATCTAAGAAATATCCATATATATTAAATATAGTGAAAACAATCAGATCACCAAATAAATAATAAAACTAACTTAGCTTCACGTCCGGAACTTAGAAATCATCCAACAGGAAAAAAATGTTCATGAAAAAAATAAAAATAAAATACTACCTCCGTTTCTGGAAAAGAGTTACTATCACTTTTTCAAATTGGCCTATTTTTAGACTAAAATGAAAAAGTGATAGTAACATTTTTTCCAGAAACGGAGGGAGTATAATTTAGCTACTCATAATGTTCATGAAAAAAATAAAAATATAATATAAAACTAAACAAAGAAACTCAAACCCAACAGGAAACCAGGCCCAACTTGTGGATATATTGTTGTGGGCTTGAACTCAAGCCTGCTGCTGTTTGCTGTGGTCGTGAAGAACTGCAACTGAATGGTGGAGTTGTGAAGGTGTAGGTGAATGGTGGAGAGGACGCGAATGGAAGAAGGGGTTAACTTGTGATGAGGTTTGGAGGCAAATTGATTAAATTGACTCATGATTTGAATCCATTGTGAATGACCCAGTGATGTGGCAACATCTCGCATGTGAGAGAGAATGTATTGAAGGATGAAAGAGAATGTATTGAAGGTTGAGATGTTTCCACATGATGGGTCACTCACAATGGATTCAAATCATGAGTTAATTAATCAGGCTTCGGTTTGGAGAGGAGCAAAAGCTCCTCTCTGTAAGTTGGGGAAAAAGGCGTGAGAAGTGTGTGGTGGTATACTGCAGAGAGGTGGGTTGAAGAGGATATGAGTTGGAGAGGTGGTAGTAATCAGGCGTAAGGGAGGTGGTATAGACTGGCAGGTGTATGTAGGTGGCTGTGTTAGTGTATGAGATGGTGATGGATGTATGTAGCTGGTAAGGGAAAGGGTTTGGAGAGGAGAAGAGCTCCTCTGTGTTACCAGTCTCGAGCTCAAAAAAGTGACCTGAAACCCATCGATGTGTCATCAAAACTAGGGCTGCACAAACCCGACCCAACCCGCCGACCCGACCCGCACCCGCCCAAATATACCCGACCCACACCCAACCCGCCGATGAACGGGTCGGGTGCGGGTTATTTTTTTAAAACCCGACTTCTGGAGGGTCGAGTACGGGTGATAGCTCCTCTCACCCGACCCGACCCGCCCAACCGCCCAATGTTTACAGTCTTTACTTTTTAGTCTTTACACGGGATTATGAATCTGTGAATCACAAAAAGAAAGAGTTCTTCTGTAACTCTGTTCACTTCTTCTTCTTCATCTCCGTAAGGGTCGTAACATAGTTCTTCGAAGTTCGATCAGGATTCAGGTATGTGTTCATCTCAGTAACATATTTCTTCACAGAGCCAGATTGTTCACCTGAAATCCCATTGTTCCTCACTTGGTTGCAGGAAAAAACAGTTGAAGACTTGAAGAAAAGTAGAAAACTAGAAAATTTGAATCCAATTTTACGTCGAAACAAGTAAGTAAATGGAACCCAAACCTTCATTTCCCATGAATCACTATTGTTTTTTATTAATTTGTCCCTTGATGAAATTAATTTTTAGGGTTTAGTAAAATTTGGGGATCTTTTTCCTTAGGGGAGATCAGATAACTGTTAGCCCTTTGCACTAGTTATGGCATAACATTATGCCTTAGGGGATTACATTGACTTTTTTTTTAAATACATAATAAGTTTGTTACAGAGTTGAGTGGCATATTGTCTGAATCTTTCTCAATTCTTTGCATCTTCAATTGTACCTGCTTTGTGACCATGTTTTTTTCCATCTCCACCATTACCTCTTTTTATTTCCGTTGTTGGGCATAGTGAAGAGCAGCAATGAGACCCATTGTTACTCCTTGTTGGTCAGAATTGACCCTGCTGATGACCCCTTTTGTACCTGTTTCACATCCATACTCATTTGTTTATCTAATTGTTATTCTTGCTGAACTATTCTGAGGTCTGAAAGCCGTATAGAGATGAAGTCTGCAGCTGGTTCTTGGTTTCGTTACCTCCATGGCATCTCTTTGGGTTATTGTTGGTTTTCTGTTTGGGTAGTTATGGGTATAATGTGGGCTTGAAGTAGCTAGGTGCTTTCTGATGAGAGTTATTGTGTTATGTGGATCTGGCTTTATACTTTGGAAGGAATTCCAAAATTGTAATTGTTTTAGTATACTGTTTCTACCATGTTTATTCCAGAATTGTTTATTCTACTGTTTATTCTACTGTTTTATTCTACCATGTTTTTCTGCAGTTTTTTGTATGAAGCTTAAGTAACTCACCTCTTTTGCCATCTCTCTGCCTTGTAGGTTACCACCATGGTTGAAATCTCAGAAGATGACGTTAGTTCAGATCTTCCACTTGTACAAGTACACGGTAATCTATCCCGATCGCAAATGGGACCTCCTCCTCAACGTCCACCGGCATCCTTAGCAGGGACAAGGAGTACTGCTGGGTCATCCACGGCACCATCTTCTCAACCTTCATCATGCGCGGGCGCGACACCATCTTCTCATGAATCTCAACCTTCATCATCAAATAAGAAGCCTAGAGTTGGTGTGAAGAAATCTTGGGTATGGAATCACTTTGATATTATAGAAGATGGTGCTAAAGCAAAGTGTAAGCATTGTCCAAAGGGTCGGGGTAGTTACAAGATTGGCGGTAAAACACATGGGACTACCAATCTTTCTCACCATTTAGAGAAGTGTATTGAGTATAAAAAAACATTTAACAAGGAACAAGGAGGACAACAAACTCTTGGTTTTCAGCCGTGCAAGCCGGGAGAGGAACCACAGTTGGTGGGGGCCACTTTTTCTCAAGAAGGATGTCGGAGAGCACTGATTAGATTTATCATTTCAGATGAAATGGCGTTTAGAATTGTTGAAGGAGAAGGTTTTAGGGCTTACAGTAAGTATCTTGAGCCGAGATTTAAGATTCCAAGTCGTATGACAGTGTATCGTGATATCTGCACGTTGTTTTTGAATGAAAAGGCCTCGTTGATAAGTTATTTCAAGACAAATAAGACAAGGGTATGTCTTACTACTGATACTTGGACATCGATGCAGAACTACAATTACATGGTTGTAACGGCTCATTTTATTGATCGGGAATGGAAGCTGCATAAAAGAATCATCTGTTTTTGTTTCATTGAAAGTCATGAAGGTAAACAAATTGGTAAGGCTTTGAAGAAATGTTTGGTGGAATGGGGGATTGAGAGGGTATTCACTGTCACTCTTGATAATGCATCTGCGAATAAAACTGCTATTGATTATTTGAGAAAACAAGTTGTTAGTTGGGGTTTTTCATTACCTGGAGCTAAATTTTTGCATGTTAGATGTGCGGCTCACGTACTTGCTCTTGTCGTTAAGGATGGTTTAAAAAAGTACCATACATCAATTCTCAGAATCAGGGCAGTGGTAAAGTATGTCACGAAATCTCCCGCAAGATTGAAAAAGTTTATGGATTCTGCTGAGATGGCAAGGATAGATTGTAAAAAAGATTTGATTTTGGATGTGAAAACACGGTAGAATTCTACTTATTTGATGTTAGTTGCTGCAGAGAGGTATGAAAAAGCTTTTGAAAATCTACATGAGTCAGATAGGGCATTCCGTGAGAAGTTTTGTTATGATATTTCAGTACCATTTTTTTCTATGGGTGACGGTGATGAAAGTGTTGATATATATGCTGATTTTGATCTAGATTCTGACGATGAATAAGAAGAAGTAGATATTCCAAAAGAAGAAGTAGATGTTGCTCTTAGAAAATCCAAGAAGAAGAAAAGGCCTCCAGTGCATGCTCCTGAAAGATATGATTGTGCAATGCCAAAGTTCTGATTCAGTTTCTAAAGGTATTCTACGATTCAACTTTTGTTTTTTCAGCTTCTACATATGTTACTTCCCACTCATTCTTGGAGGAACTCGGTACTGTTCGTCAAGAATTAGAAGATTGGAAAAATAGATACGAGCTTTCTTAAGTCATATGGGCGATGTAATGTTGCTCAAGTACAACAAGTATTGGGAAGATTTTGAAAAAAATGAATTCGTTGATGTTTATTGCTGTACTTCTGGATCCACGAGAGAAAGAACAAGGATTGTATGTGACTGTTGAAGATTTAGTTGTGCATTACAACCCTGTGATAAAACAAAGAAGGGTAAAAGCTTGGGTTGATAAAGTTAAAAAGGATTTTGATGAACTTTTGACAGCTTATAAATTAGAACATACAACTGAAAGTGTGATATCTTCATCCGAGTCTGTAGGTAACTCTAGTTCTACTTCTTCTCAAGGTTCTTCTATTTCTAGCAAGGATAAGTATATGGAAGAAAGGAATAAACGAAAAAGCCAATTAACTATTGTGGAGGAGCATAGGAGATCTGAGGTGGAAAGATACTTGGATGAGCCTATCTACTCACCAACCAATGAGGATTCTTATATATTACTTTGGTGGAAGGTCAACTCTGCGAGGTTTGACATTTTGCCACTCATAGCCAAAGATATATTTGCTATACATGTTTCTTGTGTTGCTTCTAAATCAGCTTTTAGTACCGGAAAACGAATTTTGGATCCTTTTCGAAGTTCTTTAAAGCCTAGAACACTTGAGGCATTAATTTTATTGCAAAATTGGTTACGTACACCAATTGACAAACATTCTTCTAGCCTTGGAGTCGAGGAGGAGGAGGTTGATGTTCTTGAGTCGGGTATAATTTGTACTGCGTGGTTCCTAACTTCTTATACTATTATTACTATTTTTATTTCTTTTCATTATAATTGTTCACTTCTTTTGTTGCAGAGCTATTTGGTAACCTTGGTGCTTCTTCCATTATCATAGATGAAGATGATGATTGAATCGTATTCGGTGACCTGGAGGAGGAAGTTTTAAGTTAGTTTTTTCCAATGTCATCCTGCGGCAGGTTATTCTGGCGAGTTCTTAAACTTAAAGCTCTTTCTTTTCTTTTAGGTATATTTCTGGTTTTCTTTCAACTACTGAAAATCCTAAGTTACAGAACTTTTCTTTCATACAACTCTTTTCTTTCATAGTCTGTAACTTATTAAACTTTTGAATGGGCATGGACGCATGGTTATGTGAATGTGAATGTGAATGTGAATCATGTGAATGTGAATGTGAATGTGAATGTGAATTTGACTCTTTTGTAGTATCGAGTTAGTATTAAGAACATAACAGGATTACAGGATACAAAACAGATCAATATACAGAACAGGAACATGAGTACAGGACAGGACAGGACAAGACAAAAACAGGACAGGAACAGGAACAGGAACAGGACAGAAACCGGACAGGACAGGAACAGAAACAGGAACACGATTATTAGTCTGGGCGGTGATAGCGGGTCACCCGCACCCGACCCGCCATAAAGTCGGGTCAGACCCGACCCGACCCGTTTTACGGCGGGTCGAGTACGGGTGAAAATTAAATACCCGTCGATGTAGCGGGTCGGGTGCGGGTGAGGCCAAACCCGACCCGACCCACCCAATGTGCAGCCCTAATCAAAACAGCCCACAACTCCCTTTGATCAAACTCAGTCCATTCCCCGAACCCATTAATCACTCAAGTTTTAACTGCCATGCTCGAGAACTTCATTAAGTTTTCTTCCTCAGGATCAACAACAACAATCTTCATCGATCATTATCACCGGCTGTAGCAACCTTCATCGTTGCAAAACTCCTCAACTTATCCAACAGCACCTTCCATCAATCACCAATACTCATCAATACCCATTCATCTACATCACGCTGACAATATGATTCAGTCACGGAAGTAATCATTATCATCACTGCGTGAATCATCATCATGATCAATGGCAGCAGCATCATCTTCAAGTGGTTGCAAGAGTAACAAGATGTGATGTAAAAGAAATATAATCACCGATGCCTCACCACTGCCATCAATGGCTACCTCTGTTTATTTTTTTCTCATTTAAAATTCAATCTCGCCTGTTAATCGCGTGGAGAAGATGGTGGCGCCCTTAACAAATTCGGCGCCTTTAATAACTTTCAAAATCTGGCAGCCCTAAGTATTAGCGCAGGTGCCCATATAAACATTGGAACCTCATCTTCCCCTTAACGTATGATAGAGTTCCAATAGTAGTTTCCCTTGAAATGACAATTTTTCCCTTAGTTCTTGTTTTGCTCATAACTTTCTCATACGAAGTCGGAATGACTTCATTATTTCACCGTTGGCTTCGTCTATTCGTTCTCTATGAGATGATCACAAGAAATCCTGGGTTAGAGCAATTTTCACCTGGTATTTGGCCATTCTTCACTTATAGCACTTCTTTTCTTGCACAATTAAGTGTCAATTCACTTCTTTTGGATGATTTTACCTACTAAAAAATAACTAAACAAAAACAAACATAATACACAATAATTTACAAGAAACCTAGCAAATACTAGCATGAAATTGACACTTTAAATAAGTAAAATATGCACTTATCAAATTCCCCCACACTTAGCTTTTGCCCGTCCTCGAGCAAACTATATATCCTAAACTAACCCAAAGTAAAATACAACACTATTTCGTTGGGAGCACGGTTACACTTAGCATGTGAAACAAGCCTTTAAACCCCTAGGTGACCCTAGTGGACGATTTATAGTCTCGTGTTGGTTTACAAGAGATATACCCACAAAACCTACTCCAACTTTCAAATATTTCAGATTCACATGCATTCAAAGAGCTACGAGGACATAAAGTTTCTGCACACTAATAATAAGAAGTTAGAAATGCCAAATAAATTATTTTCATGCTTAACTCTTGATTTAGTAGAAACCACCATATGAAAGAATCCAGGTTTGAGGGCGACCGAATAAGCATTCTGCCTCACCAATAGGATTTTATGAATTTGACACTCAAAAGACGCACTTTATGGTTCTCATGTGTGCAGGCAGGAGTGAAGATGAAAATACTACACACGTCAAATGGTAGGAAGGAAAAGGAAACCTTCTGAATTATATGAAGATGTTATCCCTAGGGGTGCACAAAGGTCGGTTCGGTTCGGTTTTTGGTGGAACCCTGTACCTGTACCTCCCCATGGTCGGTTCTCAAATTTTGTACCTGTACCCTGTACCCCGTACCCTGGGTTCGGTTCCTGTCTTGTACCCTGTACCCTAGGTTCGGTTCCGGGTCCGTACCATGTACCCTGTTTTTTTTTTTTTTTTGCAGCTAAAATTTAAATATAAATGTAAATTGTTGAAGTAAAAGAGATAGAAAGTTTAAGTGTTGCTATCATTCCAATCTCATTACGAAATGTATACAGTATTAACTTCCATCAAATAAACACAAAAAAGAAAAATAACCATAATAGTTAGAATGTAAAGGTTTTAAGGGTTTCATAATGAGATTCAAGAAAGTAAAGATTTCGATGAAATGAATCTAATGAACTTCAAGAATCAAAAGATTCTAGCGCTGGCATAGGACCCAATAACTCTGCAACATCCATTAAGAAATGAATCTTATGTTAAAGATTGAATTGATAACTAATAAAGAAAATAAAAAAAAGAAGAAAAAAAAAATCACATTACCTTCCTCAACATTAGAGTTATCATCTAGTATATAATCATATAAAAGATCAAGAACAATAGGTTTTAGTAACCAACTTTGTAAAAGATCATGGGGAGGTACATGTACAGGGTACAAGGTACAGGTACAGGGGTAGTACCTGTACCTTGTACCCGATTGTACTCGGTTTCCATTTTTTGTACCTGTACCTTGTACCTTGTACCCTCGGTTCGGTTCTTTTGGGGTACGGTTCCTTCGGTTCCGGTCGGTTCCTGTGCAGCCCTAGTTATCCCATAGAAATATGGGACGGAAAAAAAACCTTTTTTTTTCCTAGTGACCTCTAAGAAAGGAAATCAACCACTATGCAAGGATGGGAACACTTACTTACATTCTCACCCGGTCTACAATCAACACCACTCTCACAAAAAATGAAAAAGTCTTCGGTCTTTGATGTGATTTTATTTTATACCGCAAGAGCACGACTGTCGATGAGACAGTATGCAATTACGGTTCGTTCCACAGGGATTTTATAATTACAATTTCTAACTTTTAATTAACTAATGTGCTAATAACATAATTGAGTTTTGATTATAATCTAAAATTCTAAAATGCTTAAAATACTAAAACCGATATATAAACAAAAGAAAGAAAACCTAGGACTCGGGATTTCATCACAACTATGCGTACTAGATGTTTGTAACTATTTACTATAATTTTCTCAAAATATTACTCAAGACGACTGCGGATAATTAATTGCATCTCGAAAAATAAATCATTTTAATTTTATTTTATTTTCTCAAAGGATTAATAACTTTCTCCACTATAATATGTTTATCTCTGAAAAGGAAATATAACACAATTAATAAAGCATAAGGACACGTGAATAATTATTAGTGGAAAATTGTCACATCATGCTAGCAAACATAGTTGGACTCCCTCTCTATTCCTAGGGCGAAACTAGCTACTCATTGCAAAACGAATGGAAGAAAAACCCTTTTTATTCATGATTTTTAAAAAGAATTACAAAGAACAATTAACCGAATTCGTCGCAGAAAGAATAAAATGATTTAATGAATAAACGACTCACTTCGGGCAAAATTGAATAAGGCTTGTTCTTTTCTGTATTAAAGCTCAGAACTGTTGTTGGTACTATTCATGAAACTGTTACAATAGATATTGAATATAAGAGAATAGACCACGGACGTAAGCGACAGTTCTTCTTTTATGACGAAGTTCTTCTTTTTTTATGACGAAGTTCTTCTTCAAACTTTCGGCCACAGAATCTCCGACCTTTTTGTAACACTTTCATCATCTTCTTCACAAGAGCATAATTTTTTTGAGTTTTTGTTTCTTGATTTTTGGCCTCTGCCAGCCTCCCCGATCCTTCCCTTGATCTCTCTATTTATAATACCACAACATCCAACCCTCAAATCTCCTCAAATATCTTTTCATTCAATGAATATGTTTGGTTCTCTCGATCTTATTCTCTTTAACTATGTTTTTATATCATACCTCGAGAATAATATTTTGGATCTTGTTGCGTCATTCTATCCCGAGATACTACCACTTTTAGAACATCTATCTTCCAACCCGAGAGATATTTGTTTCCTTTCTTTACGGAAAATACTGATTATGTTTTCTTTTCAAGATTTCAAAGAGTTTTTATAGTAACCATATCGTGTGCAGATCCTGTTATTAAGGCAAGAAGTTTTCTTGTCTTAAAAACCAAAATATCTCCATCATATTTCACACAGTTGAGAAAAATATTTTCCCGCCCATATTCTTATTTGAATTTGAGAAGTAGGTGCCTTTATCAATCCAATGGCTTCCTTTCTCAATTGAGGTGTGTGCCTTCAACACTTTTTCTTGGGTTCCTTTAATACTTTTTGATCCAAATTCTTCACACAATTTTATTCTTCCAATATTACCTACAAACGCAATGAAATGACATTATTAATACAAAAACTGAGTAATGGCAATATAAATATGAGATTAAATAAGACACAAAATTGTGTCTATCAGTCTTCAACTGTTAATGATGAACTCTTGAACTTCATAGAACTTTGACAAATGTAACTCTTTTCCTCAATTTCTTGTTGCTTGAAACTTCTTTATAAATTTCTTCTTCCCCAAGGCCTTATTGAATGAATACAAAAAACAAATATACTCTAACACAAAATAATTTTTTTTTCTTTTTTTTTTTCTGATGATTTTTTTATATAATCTAAAAAATATATAATGAAACTAATATGGTCGTAGAAAAGGAATTTACCACTTGATTCTTCACAACTCGTATTGTCTCGGTATCATAAACTTCATAAACATTCACATCTTTTGCTTTTCTTTCTTTTTCACTTAGTCTTCAACTTGGATATATAATTTTTCTCTTTGTATTGTTACTTGCAAACATTGACTGTATTCAACTTTTTTCATGATTTTGATGTCGCTCTGCTTGTTGAGATTATATGCTTCTATTTGTTTTTTGTCGAGAAAATGGTGCTAACTGCAAACAAGACTACAAGATAGATTTAACAATTATTATGACACCCTCATGATTGATAGATATAGCACTCAAGAGATCAAAAAGTATTGCTGAAATTGGTACGAGGTTGGGTGGCTCATCTTTCTACTCGGAATTTGCACAGATAAAACACTCTAAACGGACAATATTAAAAATTTGGTGCCTCACTCATGAGTATTGAATGATCAGCTTCTCTAATATTGTATTCTTTCTGCACCTAATTCGCCACCGGCGGTTTAAGTCCCTTTTTGTCAGCTCTAGCCTCTCAACATCTAAGAAACCCTAATATAGTTCTCTAATACTTCTAAATTCAGTTATTTGGTAAGAACTTCGTACGTAAACTTAGCTAAAAGTATAATAAGTGACTCTAAGATCTTTAAAAGTTGGAGGTTCATGCAAATATTTACAAAAAATCTAAAGAATTTACTCTATTAAAGCGAAAACTCTAACTAAAAACTAAAAACTCTATATGCAAATACTCCCCCATACTTAAACTTTACATTGTCCTCAATGTAATTAAATCCTCCAATGTAAAATCAAGATAGGAAATCCTAATATGATATGAAACAAAAAATAAAAAAATAAAAAAAATAAAGATATAAATACAAAATCAATGGGTTGCCTCCCATTCAGCGCTTAGTTTAACGTCCTTAGCTTGACCTTCTTGTTAGCATCCGTACACCAATAATCTGAAAATCTGGGGATCCACCTAGACAAAAATCTGCATTTCTAATAAGAGCTTCACAAAAGTGTTAGCAAACGAATAAAATAAGAAAATTGTTATTTGGTGGAAGGCTCCTCCATACTTAGTCTTTTCTACACTTAGAAGTGTATAAAGAACATAAAAAAAGGGAACTTCTTTGGGTTCCTCTCGGTGAACCTGCACAGTGCTCGAATCAAAAACATCTAGTGGTGGATAATTAGAAACAAAATAATTCTAAAGAATTTTGGTAGCACATATACCCAACCCTAAGTGAGGTAGCTCCTTAAAAATCGGGTTAACAACTCTTCGAGAACTATTTCGATTGGCGAAGGATCAAAATATATAGAGTTACACAAAGGATCAGACAAACTTTTCACGATGTAAGAGAGGTGGATTGAAGAGGATATGAGGTGGAGAGGAGCTTCGGCTCCTCTCTGGTGGAGGTGGTAGTAATCATGCGTAAGGGAGGTGGTATGGACTGGCAGGTGTATGTAGGTGGATGTGTTGGTGTATGAGATGGTGATGGATGTATGCAGTTAGTAAGGGAAAGGGTTTGGAGAGGAGCAGATCTCCTCTTTGTTACCAGTCTCGAGCTCAACAGAGTGATCTGAAACCCTTCGATGTATCATCAAAACATCCCACAACTCCCTTTGATCAAACTCAGCCCATTCCCCGAACCCATTAATCACTCAAGTTTTAACTGCCAGGCTCGAGAACTTCATTAACTTTTCTTCCTCGCGATCAACATCAACAATCTTCATCAATCATTATCACCGGTTGTAGCAACCTTCATCGTTGCAGACTCGAGCTCTGCTAAAACTCCTCAACTTATCCAACTGCACCTTCCATTAATCACCAATACTCATCAATACCCATTCATCTACATCACGCTGACAATATCATTCAGTCACGGAAGTAATCATCATCATCACTGCGTGAATCATCATCATGATCAATGGCAGCAACATCATCTTTAAGTGGTTGCAAGAGTAACAAGATGTGATGTAAAATAAATATAATCACCGATGCCTCACCACTTCCATCAATGGCTACCTCTGTTTATTTTTTTCTCATTCAAAATTCAATCTCGCATGTTAATCGCGTGGAGAAGATTGTGGCGCTCTTAACAAATTCGGCGTCTTTAATAACTTTCAAAATCTGGAAGCCCTAAGTAATAGCGCAGGTGCCCATATAAACATTGGAACCTCATCTTCCCCTTAACGTATGATAGAGTGCCAATAGTAGTTTCCCTTGACATGACCATTTTGCCCTCAGTTCTTGTTTTTCTCATAAATTCCTCATACAAAGTCATAATGACTTTATTCTTTCACCGTTGGCTTCGTCTCTTCGTTCTATGAGATAATCATAATAAATAATGGATTAGAGCAAGTTACACCAGGTATTTGGACCTTATTCACTTGTAGCATTTTTTTTTCTTGCACAATTAAGTATAAATTCACTTATTTTAGATGATTTTACCTACTAAAAGATAACTAAACAAAAATAAACATAATATAGAATAATTTACAAAAAACCTAGCAAATACTAATATAAAATTGACACTCTAAATAAGTAAAATATACATTTATCAGCCTCCAATTCTCTATACGTGAGTTTATAGTATATATATATAGGCACAAGCTAAATCTTGCACACGGAAGAATGTTGGTGTAATAAGGAATGAAGGTCGGTGGGAAGAGTTTTCAGATGTGAAAACCTAATGGCCATGATTCAGTGTAACATAGAGCTGTTTAGTTGAGTGTGCATGTTTTCTCATTGGCTGGAACTTTAGTGTGATCTAAATGGACGGATGTGACTTCACTAAAAATACGTTTACATCCACCTCGATGTTCCATATTACACCAATTCTTTACTTTCACTTTCTCCGTGTGAGATTATTTCTCAAGAGATAAATCTCTTTGTTCCCTGTTCTTGTTCAAACTCTAACTCGAACCCAACAGCTAGCCTCAACTTTCTCCACAACTTTCTCGGTCACAAAACTCACTCCAAATCAAACTGAAGTTCTCTGTCGTTCTTAAATTCCCAATCCTCCGTGTATAGACCGTGTTTTGTAAGCTACCACAGGTCCACAGACTCGGTTAATCCCCTTAACTGCCATTTATGCTCTTCACAGGCCCGACTGTCATTACCAGCTACCAAGCTTTAACTCCCTAGAACTCCACCATCAACATCACCAGCTGTAGCTTAAATAGAAGTAAGAAGTCTTGTTCTTCCCTGACATTTCATTCAAACTTTCAACTCCTAGCATCACACCCGAGATCCACCATAAACAAGACCAAACACGAGTTCCTCACTGCTCCATGACCTATGGACACCATATGAACCACGATAATCACCACTGGCAGCATCAACAGCTCCTCTATCACGAAATATGAACTTCTCTGTCAGGCTCGTCTTTGCCATCAATAATCAATCACAACCACCAGCATCGATTCCTATCAATTATTAACTGCTACGATTGATAATTGATTAATCATATTTTCACGATCAAAGATTCTTACTACCTTCACTCCATCAATCACCGAGTACCAGAACCACCTTCAACTGCCATCATCCCACAATCACCAATCAACCAATAGCAACCATTACCATTGTCGAGTTCCATTACTATTCATCACAAGGAAGAAGATGATGGCTTCCCTTAGTAAAATGGATGGTGCCATTAGTATCTTTCAAAAGTTGGCATCCCTTAGCGGAATGTCTAGTGCTATTATAAGTATTTAAATCTCAGATGCCCCTTAGCGTACGACAGAGTCCCAATAGTAGTTGAATTTGAAAAGATAATTTTTCCCTTAGTTTTTGTTTTGCCTGTAACTTTCTGGTACGAAGTCGGAATGACTTCATTCTTTCGTCGTTGGCTTCATAATTCAATTATCTAAAAGATGGTAAGTAGAAATCCTGGATTTGAATGATATACACTGGTTCTTTGACAATTCTTTCGTTGTAATGCTCCATTCCACTTCTTTCAAAGTTGTAACCTAATAAAAGACACAAACTATAAAAGTAATAATCCATACAAAATCTAACAAATAAGTGTAAGAAAATGATATTTGAAATATCTAAAATATGCACTTATCGAATTCCCCCAACACTTGTCTTTTGCTAGTCCTCGAGCAAGCTACAAATCTAAACTAACCTAAACTACAACAACTCCCTTTCGTTGAGGATAGGGTCACACTTAGCATGTGTAACAATCCCTTAAACCCCTAAGTGTGCCTAGTGGACGAGTTATACTCTCGTGAGAGTTTACAAGAGGTATACCCATAAAACCTAAGTTCCAACTTTCAGATATTCCAGAGCACCCGCATCCAAAGAGCTACGAAGACATAAAGTTTCTGCACATTAATAATAAGAAGTTAAATGTATCAAAGAAAATTATTCTCATGCTTAACTCTTGAGAGAAGAGAAAAACACCATATGAAAGAATTCAGGCTCAAGAGCGACCGAACGTTTTGACTTCTACCTCACCAATAGGATTTTATGAAATTGACAAGATGCACTTTATGGTTTTCATGTGTGCAGGTAGTAGTGAAGATAGAAATCATGCACACGTTGAATGGTGGGAAGGAAAAAAAACCTTCCGAATTATATGAATATGTTATCCCATAGAAACGTGGGACGAAAAAGAATCCTTTTTTTTATTTTCTAATGACCTCTAAGAAAGGAAATCAACCACTATGTGAGGATGGGAATGCTTACTTACCTTCTCACCCTATTTACAATCAACACCACTCTCACAGCATCCAATAGAAACGTCTTCAGTCTTCGATCCTCAATTGTTGATGATAAACTCTTTAACTTCGTAGAACCTTGACAATTGTAACTCGTTTCCTCAAATTCTTGTTGCTTGAAACTTCTTCATAAATTTCTTCTTCCCTACGACCTTATCTAATTAAATAACTCACTAACTATGCAACTTTATTTTTTTATTTTTTTATTTTTTTTTACTACAAAAATATAACAACTATAAGAAGAATTAAACTGAAATTAACGTGGTCGTGGGGAAAGGAATTAAGCAACTAGTTCTTCACAATTTGTATTTCCTTGGTATAGTATAAACTTAAAAAACTTACATCCTTTGCTTTTCTTTCTTTTTACTTTGTCTTGTCTTCACTTTTGATATAGAATTTTGCTCCTCTTTTTTTGCTTGCAAGCCTTGACTATATTCAAATTTCTTCATAATTTTATTGACGCTCTTGATTGTTGATGATAATAGTGTTTCTATAGATCTGTTTTTGTTGAGAGAATCGTGTCAACTGCAAACAAGACTACAAGATAGAGTTAGCAATTCCGATAACACCCTCATAATTGATAGAAATAACAAGTAAGAAATCAAAAAGTAGTGTTGAAGGGGTGCGTAGTTGGGTAGCTTATCATTTTACCCGGAATTTGTGCAGATGAAAACACTCTAAACGGGCAATTTAGACAGGTACAAAGAATTAAAGGTATGGTGCCTCACTCATGGGTATTGAATGATCAGCTTCTCCAATATTGTATTCTCTAACGGCAGTTTAAGTCCATTTTTGTCAGCTCTAGCTTCTCAATAACTAAGAAACCCGAATATAGTTCTATAATAATTCTAAGTTCAGTAATTTTGGTAAGAACTCTGTATGGAAATGTAGCTAGAAGTATACTAAATGATTCTAAAATATCTAAAAGTTGGAGGGTTTCATACAAAAATTTACAAGAAAGTTTAAAATTTTCTCCTTAAAAATGAATACCTAAGAATTATATATGCCTAACACTCCCCCAGACTTAACCTTTACATTGTTCTCAATGTAAATTGACTCATCCAATGTAAAATCAAGGTGGAAGATCCTATAACGATATGAAAAGATAAGAAAAATAAAACTAAAAAGATAAAGATAGAATACAAAACCAATGGGTTGCCTCCCATTCAGCGCTTGGTTTAACGTTGTCAGCTCGACGGTAGACTTCTTTTATGTTACTCCTCCAGAGGGAGTGCATCTACTAAGTTGATCTTTTCCACAACTTCTGATGTGAACGTCTCATAATATGTCTTTATTCGATGTCCATTCACCTTTAGATCTTTTCTCGTAGCTAAACTTCGAATATCTACTGCACCATGAGGAAAAACGTGAAACACAATAAAAGGACCTATCCAACGAGAACGTAATTTACCAGGAAATAAAGTGAGACGTGAATTGAATAACAGAAATTTATGTCCAATACGAAAGTGTTTTCTAGAAATCATCTTATCATGAAAATTCTTTGTCTTCTCCTTGTAAATACACGAACTTTCGTACACGTCATTATGAATCTCTTCTAGTTTATTGAGTTGGAGTTTTCTTTGTTTTCCTTCCTCATCAATGTCCATATTACACTATTGAATAGCCCAAAAACCCTTATGCTCGATTTCAACAAGGAGATGATATGGTTTCCCGTACACAATCCTAAAAGGAGACATCCCAATAGGTGTTTTGTATGCAGTTCTATATGCCCATAATGCATCATCAAGTCGTAAACTCCAATCTTTCTAGTAGGATTCACTGTTTTCTCTACAATGGACTACATTTCTCGATTAGATACTTCTATTTTTTCGTTAGTCTATAGGTGGTATGGTGTATCTATCTTGTGAGATACATTGTAATTTTTCAACAAGCCTTGAAAGAACTTGTTTCAAAAGTGTGATCAGCCATCACTGATTATGGATCCTGGGTTCCAAATCTTGTAAAAATGTGATCTTTAACAAAATTTGTAACCACTTTAGAATCACTAGTCGGGGTGGCTTTAGCTTCCACCCATTTTGATACATAATCAACAACGAGTAGGATATATAATTTACCAAAAGAATTAACAAAAGTCCCCATAAAACCTATACCCCAAACGTCGAACACCTCAACAAAGTGGATAACCGTTTGTGGCATTTGATTTCGACCACCTAGATCGCCCGTTCTTTGGCATCGATCACAAATAATACAAAATATGTATGTATCTTTGAATAAAGTTGGACGAAAGAAGCCAATTTCAAGTACCTTGGGTGCAATTCGTCTAGACCCAAAGTGTCCTCCACAAGCATACAAATGGCAAAAGGACACGATAGGATTGAATTCAGATTCGGGTATGCACCTTCATATAAATTGGTCTGAACAATGTTTCCATAGGTATGGATCATCCCAAATGTATTGATTTGCTATCTTTTTAAGTTTGTACCTCTCAGAACAAGACAAATTACTTGGGATTTGTTTAGACACTAAATAATTCAGAATATCAGCGTACCATGGTTCTGAAACTGCAATAGAGAATAATTGTTCATTTGGAAAGCTTTCACACAGCGGGATAGCAACTACATTTACAGTAAGACGACTCAAGTGATTCGTAACAGTGTTCTCAATGCCTTTCTTGTTTTTAATTTCGAGATCAAACTCTTGTAAGAGTAGTATCCATCGAATGGGACTTGGTTTCCCTTCCTTCTTTACAAGTAAGTACCTAAGTGTTGCATGATCAGAAAACACAACACTTTCGTATCAATCAAATAAGAACGAAATTTTTCCAATGCAAAAACGATGCTAACAACTTTTTTTCTATGGTCGTGTAATTCTGTTGAGCATCATTCAACGTTCTGGAAGCGTAATAAATGGCATGGGGTAGCTTTCCAGTATGCTGGCCTAATACTGCACCGACCGTATAGTCACTGGCATCACACATTAAAATCAAAAGGTTTGATCCAATCCAGTGGTCTAATGATAGGGGTTATTATCAAAAGTTCTTTCAAACGATTAAATGCCGCCAAACACTTCTCATCAAAGTTGAGAACCCCATCTTTCTGTAGTAGTTGGCATAATGGTGATGCAACCTTAGAAAAATCCTTCATAAACCTTCGAAAAAATCCTGCATGGCCAAGAAAAGTACGAATCTCCCTCACCATAGTGGGAGGGGTAATACACGAATAAGATCTATCTTAGATTTATCAACTTCCAAGCCTTTAGAAGATATAATATGGCCTAAAACAATGTTATGAGTTACCGTAAAATGGTACTTCTCCCAATTTAGTACAAGATTAGTCTCAACACATCGTTTTAATAATTAATGTGAGGTTATTAAAGCACAAGTTAAATGAATCACCATAAACACTGAAACCATACATAGAAACTTCGATAATATTTTCAACATAATCTAAAAAGATATCTATCATACATCTTTGGAAGGTAGCGGGTGCGTTACACAAACCAAAAGGCATCTTTTGTATACAAATGTTCTGAAAGGACAAGTAAAAGTAGTCTTGTTCTGGTTTTCAGGTGCTATAACAATCTGATTGTAACCTGAACATCAAGAAAACAGTAATAAGAGTGCCCCGATAATCTTTCCAACATTTAATCCATAAACTGTAAAGGAAAGTGATCTTTTCTAGTGGTTGCATTAAGTTTCTTGTAATCTATACAAACCCTCCAACCGGTTTGCACACGAGTTGGGACAAGTTCATTTTCATCATTATGCATCACTATAATGCCTGATTTCTTTGGTACAACTTGTACCGGGCTCACCTACTTGATGTCATAAATGGGTTAGATAACTCCCACATCTAAAATCTTGAGTATCTCCTTCTTTACTACTTCCATTGTCGAAGGGTTCAAACGACGTTGAGCCTCCCTTGTAGCTTTTTCCCCCTCTTCAAGTAGTATTTTATGCATGCATGTAGCTGGGTTTATTCCCTTGATATCAACAATTGTCCATCCTATAGTCGTTTTATATTCCTTCAACACCCGAAGAAGTCTCTGTTCCTACAGTTTAGTTAGTTTATTTCGAAACTATTGTCGGAAACTCCTCATTATTACCCAAATACATGTATTTTAGGTGATCATGAAAAGGCTTAAGTTCTAGTTTAGGAGCCTGCAAGATAGATGGCAAAGTTTTTTCATTAAAGCACGGTAAAAAGATAAAAGAAATATCATGAGTTGGAGAGCATTCTTGCAAAGAATTAATGTCGGGAGATGGGGTGCCTCCTCATAAAGGGGGGTCGCAGTGACCAGGCCCGGGCGACTGTTTACCAAAAACAAAGGAGCCTAAGGCCTCCTTAAGTTCATCTCCACACTCAAATCTACCATCAATGGGTGTAGTTAATACGGTTTCAAGCACATCCTCCCCAATCAAATTAAACATCTGTTGAGATAAAGTGTCTATAACATTAATAGAGAAGCAAGAGTGGACATCACTAGGATATCTCATCGTTTCATAAATGTTGAAACATATTACTTCCATATCGAATTCCACAGTCAACGACCCATAATGCACATCAATCTTAGTCTTAGACGTGCTCACAAATGGTCTTCCCAATAGTAAAGGTAGAGACGCATTAGTTGATCCGTTTTTCATCTCCATCACACACAAATCCGCTGGAAAAATTAGTTGATTTACCCGCACAAGCACATCTTCAATAATACCTCTAGGGTATACATTAGAATGGTCATCTAATTGTAAGGTAATTCTAGTTTCTTTCAAATGACCTAAATTAAGAGATTCATATATATATGTAGGCATAACATTTACTGATGCTCCTATATCAAGCATAGCCTTATTAAACTCTTGTTACCAATAACAATGGGAATGTCAAAACCACCGGAATCTTTACATTTGAGTGGGATTTTCTTTTACAAGATAGCCGAAGCATTCTTCCCCACTCTCATTACCTCATTACCGGTCAATGTTTTTTATTGGTATAAAAGTCCTTCATAATTCTCGCATATTTGGGGACTTGTTTAATCGCATCTATAGATGGATTATTCACATGAATCTTCTTGAAAATATCTAAAATCTCCTTATCTTGTTCCTTTTTTTTAGAGTTAGCAAACCTGCAAGGAAAGGGTAGAGGAGGAATATAAGTTGAAATAGGAGGTTTAGTGTTTTCTTTAGGTACCTCATCGGTTTGGGAAGAGTCGATAATCTTTTTTTCTAAAATATGTCCCTTATGATCTTTGTTCTTCTTAGCATTTTCTGGTTGCACAGTTTGTGTACCACTTCTAAATATCACAGCGTTGAAAGAATCTCTTGGATTAATAGGTTGATAAGGGATTTTTCCACTATTTTGTGCCTTCATATGATTAATCTCACCTTCCATGGTGCCCACTTGCGTTTGTAGTTCTTTCATTGCATTATCAGTTTTCTGCTGATTTTTCTACATCATTGAAGTCATATTCTTCAGCATGGCAAGCATCTCTGATGATTCTGAGCTCTGAACTGGTTGTGGTTGTTGCACTTATTGTTGAAAACCACTAGGACGATTTAGAACTGGTCCTGGAGCTGCAGCTTGCTTTTTTGCATAACTGAAGTTGGGATGATCTCTCCACCCTAGATTGTAAGTATTGGCGTAAGGGTCATACCGTTGTCTTTTCTGATTTGGGAAAATAGTATTGACTCGATCATTTCCTTCTTCATAACTTTGGGTAGATGATGGAACCACCACGACTGCAATTTTTTACATCATTGCTGCCATGTTACCCATTTGCTGACAAAGTTAAGAAACTTCGCACACTTTGTTGAATCTTCTGACGATTAGTTCTGACTCACGACTTGAGAATTGTTGAGAATTTGGTGCCATGTTCTCAATTAACTCTCTAGCTTGAGCTACTGTTTTGTTTACTAGTGCACCATCACCTGCAGCGTCGAGAAGATTCCTATCACTTGCTTGAAGTCCCTCGTAGAAGTATTGGATGATCAACAAACCAATGAATTGATGATGGATACAGCTAGCCACTAATCTCTTATAATGTTCCCAATATTCATATAATGTCTCTCTTACCATCTTCTTAATGCCTCAAATCTCTTTCCGAATCTGAGTTGCCTTTGATACATGAAAGTATCTCTCTAAGAAGAGTTTATTCAAACCATTCCAAGTTGTGACACTGCCAGAAGGTAGATAGTATAACAATTCCTTAGCAGTATCCATCAAGGAGAATGGAAAAGCTCGTAACATGACTCCATCGGCATTAGTCTCTGCTGGTAACATGGCCATGACTATGTTATAGAAATCCATTAAATGCTTATTTGGATCTTCATTAGTCATTCCATGGAACTTTGGTAGCTCACGGATCAACCCTGGCTTGATCTCGAATGTTGATGACGTCTGGATACACCGTTGTTACTTGTCCAACTTGTGAGAATCTAAGTCCTTGAGTGTACGATTTGCGTCACACATTGCTTATTGTTCTTCATCTACGTGTGAATCTGCGAACTCACTTGACGATGTACTAGGAGGAAGTGGAGTGTTCACTGCTCGAACGAAATCTTTTAGTAAAGTGCCTCGAAGTCGTATACCAATGGAACTTGGTTTTCCCCCTCTAAGCATTCACAAAAGAAGTAATACCTGAAAAACAATTCCTTAAACTAAATTAAAAACTAAAATAAGAATTCAAATGTAAAATAACAATCCGCTATGCCTCCCCGGCAGCGACGCCAAAATTTGGTCGGTTGTCAGCCAAGCAAAATTATTTCAAGTTCTTACTTCACAAATATATATTAGAGTATAGTAATAAGAACAAGTTCGTTCGTCAAAGAGGTATGGGTTGTTATTCGTATTTGAAAACTTAGGTAACAGGGGGGAGTTTTATGTTTTAAGACTAAAGTAATTAAACTAATTATGCTAGCAAATAATGGGTAAAGAAAATCAATAAATTGAGAATACTAGTTAAAGGTTCATATTCAATCATAAGACAAGCAATTTAACTAATAACTAGAGTTGTCACTTAATCATTCATTATCAAAATCCCTAGAGCATCCCATCGAGAGCATACTCCGGTAAATTCCTCATGTCATCGCATACCATAACGATGAATATGTAAATACTATTCAAATAACAACCTAATGCACGTGCTATAAAGTTTAATCCCTCGAGAGCTTTAAGTTCTATGAATTAGGCTAATCAATACAATAGATGTACTACGAGTAATATATTTAACATAGGTCTAGCTTCTACATGCAATCACATAAAGGTATAGAATACAATTGGTAATCACAATATGTTACTTATGACAAGGTTCATCAACAATTCCGTATCTTAAAAACCTAGTCTAACGATAGATATGCGTTCATGTTTATTCAGTAGCGCTTCTAAATAAACATTCACACAATCATACATGGCGATAATAATTGGTAGAACAAGAACGATAATGATTTGATTAAGAAGATAAAACTAATATATTGGATTTTAAAATACTTATAAAATCCAATTGCATCCTTAATCAATATAAAAAAGTTTAGCTATTCATAGTTTTACTAAAAACTATAAAAAAATAATTAGAGAAGAATAAATAAATCAAACCGAAGAAGAGGGAGAAATCGCCCCAAGCTCTGGCGCAACCCTAGCTCTTCACATTAAACCACTTCCTCCTCGGTAACTCTTCTCTGGATTTTTCTTTTTCTGCCTCCAGTTCTCTGTACGTGAGGTTATAGGCTGTATATAGGCACAAGCTAAATCTTGCACATGGCAGAATGTTTGTGTGATAAGTAAAGAAAGTCGGTGGGGAAGAGTTTTCAGGTGTGAAAACCAAATGGCCATGATTCAGTGTAACGTAGAGTTGTTTAGTTGAGTGTGCATGTTTTCTCATTGGCTGGAACTTTAGTGTGACCTAAATGGACGGATGTGACTTCTCTTAAAAAACCATTTAAATCCAACTCGATGTTCCCTATTACACCAATTCTCCACTTTCACTTTCTCCGCGTGAGATTATTTCTCAAGAGGTAAATTTTTTTGTTCCTTGTTATTGTTCAAACACTAACTCGAATCCAACAGCCAGCCTCAACTTTCTCCACTAGTTTCTCGGTCACGAAACTCACTCCAAATCAAACTCAAGTTCCCTCCATTCTTAAATTCTCAATCCTTCGTGTATAGACCGTGTTATGCAAGCTACCACAGACTCGTCTAATCCCCTTAACTGCCATTTATGCTCCTCATAGGCCCGACTGTCATTACCAGCTGCCAAGCTTTAATTCCCTAGAACTCCACCATCAACATCACCGGATGTAGCTTAAATGGCAGTAGAAGTCTTGTTCTTCCCTGACTTTTCATTAAAACTCTCCGCTCTTAGCATCACAGCCGAGAACCACCATCAATCAGACCAAGCTCGAGTTCCTCACTGCTCCATGACCTATGGACACGATATGAACCATGATAATTGTTGGGAAATAAAAGGAGGACGACACGTATAAGACGATTAACGAAGGAGTCAGTGGTACTAAGAAGAATGAGAAGCACACAATCAAAGCCGTATCAAAGGATCGAAAAGGGACAGATGTGAAAGACTGAGTAAATCCCTACATGTTTGACACATAAGATCGGGAAAGTAATATCACACTGATCGAAGCAGATAGCATTAAATGCATATTGAACGGGAAAGTAGGAGTAATGATGAATGAGGAACGGGAAAGTAAGAGTAATAATGAACGTGGAGCGGGAAAGTAAGACAATAATTACTTTTATCACACGCTTGACACATATGATCGGAACAAAGCTGATACTCAAAGAACGAAGAGTACGTGTTAATCATACAAGGTAACGGACCAAAAAGCAAAAAGCATGACCTGTCAACCGTACAATCATCCCGATCCCGAAGCGACTTCATCACGTCCCAAAGCGACGTCATCACGTCCCGATCCCGAAGCAACGTCATTACGTCCCGAAGCGACGTCATCATCACGTCCCGATCCCGAAGTGATGTCATCACGTCCCGATCCCGAAGCGACGTCATCATCACGTCCCGATCCCGAAGTGATGTCATCACGTCCCGATCCCGAAGCGACGTCATCGCGTCCCGAAGCGACGTCATCACGTCCCGATCCCGAAACGACGTCATCATTTTCCCGAAGTGACGTCATCAAGTCTGATGCCCAACTTGGACCGAACCCCAATTTGGACCGAAGCGACGTCATCATTTTCCCGAAGTGACGTCATCAATCCCGATGCATCAAGTCAAGAACACGTGGCATATCCCGTTGACACATGGCGAAACGTGGTGAATCCTCTACGACACATGGTTTGGGCAGAAAATTGAATCAACCCAAAACAACCAAAATTCAATATTTCAATCATCAAAAAGAAGAGAAATTGAACACCGATTTAACGTGGTTCAGCCATGAATGTCCTACGTCCACGGGTCGTGAAGTTGAGAGGATTTTATTGATGTTTCTGGTTACAGAATACAGAAAGCTCCATTGGAGCTATGGTGTTTACAGTGAGATCCAGTTTCAGAGAAGAAGAGTCCCCCCCCCCTCTTTCTGTTCTCTTCTCTTTTCTTTTAAAGGAAAGTCCTCAATTTCAAGTGATGTGTCATCCTCTTTTGTAACCACATGTCCACTCTTTCCCTTCCTAATACTTCCATGTGGCACCTCCCTATCCGTCCATCTGTCCACCTTATCTTCTTATCCAGCTTTCCCTCAAACGGTCTGGTTGGCTTGCGGGATTGACTTGGTCCATCGGGAATGACCGGATCGGGACAGGATTGATCGGGACCGGACATATCGGGCTCCAGTTGGAACGGGAATTGTTGACGTCACTGTGAGAAAATGATGATGTCACTTCAGGACGGGACATCATCGGGACGAAATGGAACGGCCGGGATGATGACGTCGCTTCGGGACGTGATGACGTCACTTCGGGATCGGGACGTGATGATGACGTCGTTTGAAATTATAATTTTTCCTTTAGTTCTTGTTTTGCTTGTAAGTTTCTCATACGAAGTCAGAATGACTTCATTCTTTCGCGTTGGCTTCATAATTCAATTATCTAAGAGATGATAAGTAGAATTCCTAGATTTGAATAAGATACACTGGTTCTTTGACAATTCTTCGCTTGTAATGTTTTATTCCACTTCTTTCAGAGATATAACCTAATAAAAGACACTAAGTACAAAAGTAATAATAATACAAAGTGATTCATATAAAATCTAACAAATAAGTGTAAGAAAATGATACTTAAAATATGTAAATTATGCACTTATCAGTGTGCGGATAGTTTATATCTTCTAGTCTTTTAGATGCATATGCTCTGGAATTTTTGAAAGTTGGAATATAGGTTTTGTGGGTATACCTCTTGTAAACCCTCACGAGACTATAACTCTCCACTAGGGAGACCTAGGGGTTCAAAGGCTTGTTACATTTGCTAAGTGTAACCGTATCCTCAACGAAATGAAGTTGTTTGCAGTTTAGGTTAGTTTAAATTTGTAGTTTGCTCGAGGACTAGCAAAAGGAAAGTATAAGGGAATTTGATAAGTACATAATTTACATGTCTTGTATATCGTTTTTGCACATCTATTTGCTAGTTTTTATGTGAATTAATTTGTATTATTGTTAGTTTTCTATTTTATGTCTCTCATTAGGTACATCATTCAAAAGAAGTGGAACTTGTTCGAATTCAGGATTTCTTCTCACCATGTCAAAGAGAACGAGAACACGAAGCTAACAACGAAAGAATAAAGTCATTCCTACTTCGTATGAAGAAGATTTGGGTGAAAAGTCGAAGTACAGAAGCCAGTGTCCAGACTTGGACGACCAGGAGCAGCTATAATGCCAGACTTGGCCGACTAAATTCCAGAAGAAAAAGATCGATAGTAGTCCAGACTCGGATGACTATGAAGAAGAATAGTAGGCCAACTTGGCCGACTAGACTCAGATTAGTCTGGATTTTTATCTTTTATGCACGGGGTTGATGTTTTGGAACTTATTTTGATCGGGATTTGAGCACGGATTTTTCTATATTATTGAGATACTATATAAGAGACACTTCTAGAGATTGACTAACATCTATGATATCATATCTTTTAAAGAGAAGATAAAGAGCTTTGGAGTTGGAAACTCTTCAACAACCCAGGGTTTGATTTACTTTCCAACTTATCATTTTTCCATGGATTTTAAGAAATCCATGAGTAGCTAAACTTTTCATATTGGTTAAACATGTAGTTGGATATCATAAACATACTACTAAATTAATATATTAGTTTTATTATCTTAATAAAATCATTATCGTCTTGTTCTACTATTTATGATCGCCAAGTATGACTATATGAATGTGTGTTTAGGAGCGTTACTAAATAACCATGAATGTATTATTATTACTAGACTAGGGTTTTGAGATACAGAATTGTTGATGAACCTTGTCATTAGTATCATATTGTGATTACCAATTGTATTCAAAACCTTTGTGTTATTGCATGTAGAAGCTTGACCTATGTTAAATAGATTACACATAGTATATTTATTGCTTTAATTAGCCTAATTCATAGAACTTATAGCTCTTGGGGGATTAAACTTGATAGCATGTTGCATTAGGTTTTTCTTTGAGTAGTATTTACATATTCATCGTTATGGTATGTGATGACATGAGGAATTTACTGGAGTATGCTCTCGATAATGAATGATTAAGTGACAACTCTAGTTATCAGTTAAAGTGCATGTCTTATGATTGAAGGTGAACCTTAACCAGTACTCTCAAACTATTGATTTTCTTTATTTATTCTTTGCTAGTATAATTACTTTAGTCTTAAAACACAAAATTCCCCCAGTTTATATAATTTTTCAAATACGAATAACAACCCATATCTCCTTGTGGAACAAATCTATTCTTACGACTATACTCTTATTTATAATTGTAAAGTGAAAGAACTTAAAATAATTTTGCTTGGATGACAACCGACCACAAAGATTGAATAATTCAGGTTTATTAAACTTATGGTAATGACAATATGAGATTTGATTGTTCAAATTTCGTAAGATACAACCCTGATGAGAGAGCCCTAAACCTCTCTACAACGTTCTTTTTGCATGAAACGGATGAAGTAATACACAGACGTTCCATATTATGCTCTTTTGTTGTTTCAAGGTGGTATCCATTACGTCGAATATCCTTGAAACTTAACAAATTCATTTGGTATTTGGTAGAATATAAGGCGTCTTCTATAATTAATTTTGTACCACCTGCTAGAATGATACACGCTTTTCCGGAGCCGTCTATCAAACTACTTGAACCTGAAATGGTATTTACATTTCCTTTAAACTTTTTCGAAGTTATTAAATATTTATGGGTTCGAAAACTTGTGTTTGTTGTTCAACTTTCAACCAAACAAACATCTTCATTGTCTACTTTAGAATTGGATAGATTACTTTTGGAATCCATATCCTTCTATACAAATACACGAGAGAATATTAACAAAAGTATTAACTAAACATCCACTTATATTATACACCAAAAAATATGGTATACATCAACAAAAAAAAAAAAAGCACACAAAATACAAGAAAATATGATACAGGGCATATGACAGAAATATATAGTTATACAGTTCATCAAAAGAAAACAGAATAGGCTCGCCACCTTCAGGGTCGACGACATAATCAGATATATCCAAGTTGTTATTACTGGTACTGGAGCATTGGTTCCTATCAAATTTGTCTTTATATCTTCGGCATGTCGCTTCTGGGAGGCATGATAGTGTTTAATAAAAAATATTGGTGCATGACAGGTACGTTGCTAGTGACCAGTTAAGCCACATTAATAGCAAAAATCTTTATGAGTAGAATGACTTGGTGAACTCTTTTTTTTATTTTCCTTTGGTTCCGCAACTTTTAACGGTCGTTGTACGGCTGATCACGGGTATACCGTCCCCATGCATTTTTATGGCCCCACGTTGGTTTAAATTGACAAATCCACGTTTGCCTTTGTTGCAATGACTATTTCTTCGTCCAAAAAATGTAGTTGTGTGTGCTTCAAGCATACCAGCGGAACCAATGGGACGAGCTTCATGGGTTTTCGTGAAAGCTCATTATTTTTCTCTGCAATCAACAAACAAGAAATTAGCTCAGAATATTCTTTAAAATTATTTTCTCGATATTGCTGTTGTAGAAGCACATTCGAGGCATGAAAGTTTGTAAAAAAAATCTCTAACAGTTGTTCTTCAATGAAAGTTTCGACAAAAAAAATTAGTTGTGAAGTTATTTTAAACAAAGCAGAGTAGTAAGTTGTCATTGATCAAAAATCTTGCAGTTGCAAGTTCAACCAATCATTCCGACCTTTTGGAAGTATGACCAACTTCAGGTGGTTAAACCTGTTTTTCAAACAGTTCCATAAAATAAGTGGTTCTTTAACTGTCAAGTATTCCGACTTTAAATCATCGTGGAGATGATGTTGAAGGAAAATTAGAGTTTTCGCACGGGCATGTTTAGATGCGTAGTTTCCTTCTTGAATTGTGTGCCCATGGCCTTTAGCTTCAAGATAAAGCTCGGCATGACCCAAGAAATATAATTATTTTCTGATATATCAAGGCCTATGAATCCGAGTTTCGTTAGATTTGTCGTTTAAGAAAAATATTCAAAAGAACAACAAATACCTCTACTCTTTGTATTTTAGTTTCCGAGTAATAGCAGCGTGACCGTCGAAAGTCGAGAGCTTCGTGTTGATAACATGTTATAATGGTTGTATGCTATCTCAACAATTTAGAGCTTGGTTCAAGGTAGTACTATATTAATTTAGTAGTAATAGTCTAGTAGATGATATGTATTAAGATTGATATGTGATAGATATGTATTAGGTTAATTAGACTTTGGTACTCTGGTTTTGACCCTATTTAGTGTTTGGTCTAATATTTGTCCAACGTTAGTGTTTGGTACCTGGACTAATGGTAAACCATAGTTGACTAGGTTAAGTGATACCAAGTTTGTTTTATGCATCAATTAGATGATACTACTGCATGTGATGTTGTTGGTTTACAATCACTTGGTAATTCTTGGTCTGAATACTTATCAGAAAAGTTTAGTTATATAACTACAAAAACAATTTAAATCGGTTAAATCTAGGATAAGAAAATGTGTATATATTTGATATTTTCGTCGAGTCTTAGTTGTGGCCCAGAACAAAAAAAATAATGCAATGGGTGAAAGTTCTTGTGAAAAGAAGAACAAGGGGAAACCAAAACTCAACAACACCAATACCTTATCTATTAGTCTTGAACATCTAAATGATTACCGAACTAAACATTTGGCTAGAGAAGAAGAACTTGTTGATATTTTGTTAACTAGCAGGTTGGAACGCAAAAGACAAGGTATATTATGGAGTATATTAACCGAGTGTTATTGGTGGTTTATTATATAACTATTAGTATTATTAAGTAATTAATATCCCAAAAAAAAATTATCTTGGAAGCCTTCTTTGTTCAGTATCAGCAATTCCTCAGCTAAAAAATAATAGTTGGCGTATTTAAAACTTGTACAAGGATGGGTTGACTGTGTATCAAAAATTAACCAGTATGTTTAGTTTTATTTATTTATTTACATTTTCATGTTATTTTAGCAAGTTTTTTAGGTTTTTTTTGGTTGTTGTTGTTTATCAAAACAAGTACTTTAGTTACAAAGTTCATTTTGTATTTTATTTTTATTTTGACACACAAAGTTCATCTTTATCTCTCTATCTAATAATGTTATTACCACAGTATCATACTTCCGTTTTGCACATTTGGTAAGCAGTTACAATGTCAAATTTTATCAGTTTAATCCAAATCAATGCCTTAGTTATATACTGATGAAATATACATCATGCATAATTTATGTGTAGCAAGCTAGGCATTGAAACAAATGTAAGAATATCTGTAAAATTATTTTTCTAGCTCATCCTTACACCAAATGTTAAGAGATTGTTCTGGTTTTATGCATCTTCTTTTAGATACAAATAAGACATGAGCATTCAAGAAGCGAAAGAACTTGCTCAAAGAATAATGTATGTAACACATACAACAGGGTATATGTTGGTGACTTCATGGACGACATGACATTCTCAATGGGCAACATGGTCTTCTTATTTCTTTTCTCTTATTTTTCTATGTTTAATATTGGATTTTCTCTTTAACAGTCTGGACTTTTAAACCGGGAGCTCCTGATACAAAAAAGAAACATGTGCTAACGGAGACTTTGAAGCCCAAATACAAACATTTGTAAATTGATAAGAATATAATTTTATATTTATATAATCATTTTTTATTTGTTTAAAATTATAATATTTAACGCATTTCTACTAATGGATCATGTATGATATAAACCAACTGTACAATAGTTCAATGTTAGTTAAGTATCCAGGTGAAAGATGTAGCTACATATTGTTAGCACAACTGATCCAAAAGATTTATATAAGTCTTCCATCACCCAAAGTAGCTTGATTAAGATTATTTTTTATGCAGGAAGGTAATGTATACTCAATGATAAAAAAAAATGAGCATGGGTTCTTACACGAAGAACACCATCGCCGTACTAGCTCTGATCCATCACCTTAAAGAAAATAAGATCTTACAATATGTCAAAAGTGATGAAATTGTTAGATAAATTTCTAGTCAATCTTCACTCAACTAACTATATCGTTGATGATTAGATTTGTAGTCTCACATTTCTCTTGTACGTGTTGCTCTAAACTGAAAATACACATTTAAACAAACTTGCTTCGAATGTATCAAATATTTCAGCACTAAAACTAGAAAACAATACTACTTACCTCCCTTATAAGGTTGACTACATATTTTTTTTCCAGCAAGCAACTCGTTCTTCCGATACATGGGTTGTAAAATTATAATATGAATATGTAAATAGATGAATTCTAATAGGTTAATAGTGGGTGAGTGTGGAAAGGAATTTACGAAGGTAATCATCAATTATAACATCCTTGAAAAGTTCACAGTCACCATATATTAATTCCCCAGATTTCTATGTTTAAAACTTTGTCGTAATAAACACACCTTCTTTAAGAGAGAGCGTTCCAGAATATAACATATGTAATACTACAAAAAAAGCTTTGCCAACAAGGTCTGCAGTTAATAATGGAGTTTAGGGACTGGATGCAATCAAATAATACTTTTGAACTTGATGTCTTGTGTTAACAAAAAAACATGATTAAAATTATGGATTTGGGTAGGTTATTTACCCACGGAAACCCGAAATTCTCTGAATCGATTGATTGTTGTTACGAGCCTCTTTAAGAATTCTTCTTTGTTCTTGCATTGCTTTAAAGCCTTGAATATTATTATAGACTATATTACATGTTCACACCCTAGACTCGCTAGAGAAATACTGGAAGAGAAAATATTGTTTTCTATAAACCATAAGTTTTGTAGCACGTATGCATACTAATGAGAATAACAAATATTTCTAAGGAAGTGGAAATAGTCACTTGTCGGATTTTCGGTTAAAACTTATCAGAAACTTATCCTAATAGTTTCAACTATTTTCCTACTATATATGCGGCATATAATAGAATTGGTCTTGGGTCAAGATTCATATCTCACCAGACCAATAATATCAACATCCCCACTTGCACGCGTTTAGTATAGTAGTCTCTTTGTCACATTACCAAACTATTCATATTGGATAAGGTGTGCGACGTCACGAGCATTACACAAATAGAAGGAGCATAATAATTAAGTTTTCAAAAAACTAATCACAATGCGTCACTTACTAATTTATCGTTTTTACCTCAGATAATTTGATTAAACCTAATGCAATACTCTTAATCCCTCTAAGAAACAATATTATACCTACAAATATAAATTGTACTCATGATTTTCGGCAGACAAAAAATGATGGCCAACAATGAATCACAATTCATGGTGTATTATCAAATTGTCTTCCAAGAAATTCATATCATTCCAATTCAACTTAATAGCTTTCCTAGACATGTATCCTATTATGGAAGTTTGCATCATATTAGAAAACATACTAAAATAGCATCATTAAGTAAAATAATTGGATGTTAATCCAGTGACTCACATGACAATGAAGCATGGTAATATTCACCGCTCTCACATTCGGTCGACTTAGCACATAGCATATGTGTATGCTATGGTGTTTCTCCTACTTAAATGGGCATGTCCTTAGTTAAAGAAACATACACCATACAGATCTAGTCGTTACAAAGCGCTTAACCTAAATTTCTAACCTAGTCACTCTCATAGTGAGATCTCATCTTAGGCATACTAAGGAAACTTATACATTTTAGAAAATAATCAACAGACTGTTAAAAAAATAGGTAATTATTAAAATACAAATTACGAAAAACTTATTTATTTATTTTATCTCATCTTGCTCATTATATTAAGCGTCAAGGAGAATCACTAATGTGAGTATGCCGATTCTTGCATGCAGACAACTTCAATACACATGTATGCATAAAAGTATATATGAATTCTCAAAAACACATTTAATTAAGAAAACAATCAATACCCATTCATTCAAAAATAATAATAATATCATCAAACAAAAATCAAATGTTTTACATATCAAATCCTACTCAATCCCATGTTCTCTACATAAAATTGAAAGAAAAAAAACGGAATCGGCTTGGTCATAGGGTCATCCAACATCTTATTCATGAAGACATGTCTAAGAACCACCTTTCTTCGTGCAACTATATCACGTATATATAAAATGGAATCACCTACCAATATGTTTTGGCTTTTTCATGATATTTGGGGTCCTTCACACCGCCTCATTTACATTTTACAAGACACCGAAAATCTTAAGAAATCTCCTTAACCAGACAGCTTCTTGGAAAACTTCCGAAAGTGAAACATACTTTGCTTTCATAGTAGACAGAAGAATACACTTTTGCTTCTTACTACACCATGTTAATGCACTACCACCAAGTTTAAAACATATCCTGAAGTAGATTTATTCTCATCTTTGTCGTTGCCCTAATCGGCATCGCTAAATCATTTAAGTCTAATATCTTTACCACGGTAACAAAGAGGAAGATCAGAAGTTCATTTAAAATATCAAAATATCATTTTGACCGCTTTCCAATGATCCAATCCGGGGTTACTTTAGTAATGAATCTCACTGTAAAACTGATGTCATGTCTAGTACATAACATAACATATATTAGACTCCCAACCACAGATGCATCAGGTACTTTAAACATATAACTATTTTCTTCTTCATTCTTTGGACATTGATCATTACTTAGGATGGATGCTTTACCAATAGGAATGTCGATGGGTTTGAAATCATGCGCTTGAATACGTTCAAGAATCTTCCTTGTGTAAGTCTATTGAGACAAACTAAGAATATTTCTGGAGCCATCTCGTGTGATCTTAACACCTAATGCATAATTAGTTTCACCCATATCCGTCATTTCAAAATTAGAGGATAATCACTTCTTGGTGGCGACAACACCTTCGATATCATAACCAGATAATAAAATTCCATCGACATACAATGATAGGATAAGAATATTGTCATTGGATCGCTTAATGTAGTCACAATGGTCTTCTCAATCATCTCATAACCAGCAGAGGTGATAGATTGATGAAAACACATATTCCATTGTCAAGATGATTGCTTGAGGCCATAAATAGAACGTTTAAGACGGCTGAATTTGTGTTCTTGTCCCTTGATATCAAAACTTGTTGGTTGAGACATGTAACTCACTTCGTCTTGTTCTAAATTGAGAAATACAGTTATAACATCCATTTGGAACAGTTCTAAATCCAAATGTGGAACTATAGCAAGCATGAGACAAACTGAGGCAAACCTCACCACAGGGGCAAAGTTTCCTCGTAGTTTATATCCTCATGTTGGGTGTACCTCTTCGCCACTAAGCAAGCCTTGGATTTGTCAAATTTGGACCATCTACCTTGCGCTTAATTTTAAGACCTATTTGTTTCCAATATTCTTTCGCCCCGACGGAAGGTCAACAATATCCCAAATTCCATTCATTTTTGTTGATTTAATTTCATTTTGCATACCAATAATCCGTTTGTTGCTATAAGGTGAGGAACATGCTCCTTTAAGAGAAGTAGATGCAACCCCAATACTCGCAACAGACATTAATATTCCCTATTCAATCTCAAAAGGACGACGGGATACTTTATGACGCTTACTTCTACGTGGATCAAGGTCTTGGGGATCTAGTGGTACACTCCCACTAGGACGAAGATCATTCCCACTATCTTCAGTGATTATAGGTTGAGAAACTAATTCCCTTCCTCGCTAGAAGATGGTAAGATGTTGTTATTTTCTTATATTTCAAAAAGTTCAATGTCCTTGTTAATGTCACTAATGCGAGGAAAATCGTCTTCAATAAAAATAATATATTTTGACTCTACTTCAGTCATCCCTCCACTTGGATGTTCACCATACATAACATAACTTTTTGAACAATCTGAATACCATACAAAGACAAAAAAATTTTCTCTTGTTCCTAGCTTCCCATACACATGAGGACTGTTGTGAGCAAAGCCAGTTGAACCCCAAGGATGCAAATTCCTTAAATTGGATTTTTCGTCTTTCTAAAGTTTATATGGCGTAGTAGGAACAGACTGAGATGGGACAGGATTGAGAATGTAGGCTGCATTAATAATAACATCCCCCAGAACGATGTTGGGAGGTTGGCTGCGCCATCAATTATCTAACCATATCCAATAATGTTTTATTCCTTCTCTCTGCAATATCGTTTTGTTGCGGAGTGTATGGAATAGTAAGTTGCCTAGTTATTCCCTTAGTCTCACGAAATTCCTTGAACATATCAGAAAAATATTCGCGTACGTCCACGGTCAATACGGAGAGTCTTCAAACTCTTCCCAGTTTGATTATCAAGCTCTGCTTTCAAAGCGCTTGAAACAATCCAAGACTTGGTAGCGATGAATGATCAAATATACATAACTAAATCGCATATAACCGTCAATAAATGTAAGAATAAGAATAACCATGTCTATAGCTTTAACATTCATAGGTCCAAAAATATTGGAAGGTGCTAACTTAAGGGGTTGAGTCGCACGTTTGTCCTTTACCAAAAGGCTTTCTGAAATTATGAGGGTACCTAGTACACCACAATTTTTTCGATATCAACCTATGCATATTCACCTTGTATAATCATATTTGAAACAATAACAACCAAAATAGTATTTCAACAAGGTGATTCTTGATAATAGTCAATGTTCTGCTCGGACTATGGGGTCGTTACTAACATACATAATTATAGATCTAAACGATATAATGCGGAAGTAAAGTAAATCACACAAACACACAAGATATTTTAATGAGGAAAACTGCTTGGTAGAAAAATCCGGGACCTAGTCCAGTTTTTATTACTTTCATAATTAAACCGCTATACGAATTGACCACCCAACTTCGTATAGTTGAGACCAATTAAACTATCCTAAGTTGCTTATTTCCTTTAAAATTCCTGCACATATAATCAATCTAGCCAACACTAATAAATCCCAAGACAAAGTCCACTATCTTAAATCGCTTCACCAATACTGTGAAGACTTTTACACTCGAATCCTTTAGATCGCTAGCATTCACCCCAAATGGATTGTCCATAAAGTGGATATTACGACATACACATGAATTGCATTCCCCGCGTGTACCAAATCCGTTCATCTATCATAGTTTGATTACAACTTCATTACGTCAAAGAAATGAAATCTATCTATGTGATCCTTAGAGTACAATCTAAAAAAGTGAATCAATATTCAAGCAAAAGACAGAGTCCATTGTTCAATGTTTACTGCCACAGGATACAGTAGGGAAGAAGTTTATTTTCTACAATCTCACCCCATTAGCAAAATATTGTAATTTTAACTAAATAGAGTCTGCATACTTCGACCAACCACCCACATTAAACTCGTTTTAGTCACTATTAAAAAAAACAAAAAAAAAATGAATTTTGCTGGTTTCACTGGCTGGAAACTATTTTTCCACCTTTGTACTTATTACTAAATGAGGGAGGCGCTAAATTTTATTACTGTATCATTAAGGCAGCAAGTACTGCTTAGCAGGGAGTAGGGGGGCCTATTCGCATTATTTTCTTCTGCTCTAAATGCGTATCAACTTAATCGCATGTTCAGTAATTACTCAATGAGACAAACGACGAAGTTAAGGAGTACGAAATTGGTGTCGCATCTTCATGTACGGCTTACAATCGATTTAGAGAGTTAGTACCACAATAGAAAACGCATGTTCAGTAATAGCAGAATAGACTCCAGGACATGTTTAGGACACTTGTATACTAGACAAACAAATGCATTAGGTTTACAGCAATGCAATTTAGGACAGTACTAGTGGTTAAGTCATTTATGCAACCAAATTGACACCCAAATATCCCATAAATTCTCGGACGTAAGGCCTACACTCCAAATTGATAGAAGCTTACTTAATCCTGTGGTTTATACTACTGTGCTTGGCCATAAACGTCGGTAATGCCTGTAACAAGATTAAGATATTTAGAGGATGGGATTATCAGCTACCCCCATTGCCACATCCCACTAGTCTATGGTGACCTCTACTGTTCTACATGATATATGCCCAGTTTAGCCGCCAAAAGGAGTGTGATTTAGTGCATATACTAGAGAGATACATATTTACAGTTATAATAAACTGAGTAATGAAATTTATACCGTGTAATCACTGTATAACTATGGACAAGTACGATAACTAGGTAACATGAAATGTTAAAGATGTCATAAAATTGATCTTCTTTCATTTACACTATTGAAACCTCTTTTATGTCTAGAATCCCACTAACATCATCATATTTCTTAATCCTCACCAGCTAGTACATAAAACCTAAGATTAAGATTATGGCAATGGTGTCAATGGTGTCAGTAATAGACTACTTCCTCGTGGGAAAGGTTTTTGAATTCATCTGTAACCATGTTCCCAGTAAATTACAGACTGTTAAAAGTAGAAAAAGTATATTACATACGAGTCGTTACCGTAAACCTTTTACCAAGCTTCAAAACTGACTCAGATTTCAGATATTCCACGTCACGAACAAATATCAACATATTACCATCTCTTTTCAAATATTGTTTAATCCCTCTCTGGGGCATATCCGGTTTCTGTTCCGGCACTCAAATTACCAGCATATGACCATCTCTTTTCAATATTGGTTGAGACCAATTTATCAAGCTTCCCATCCTGCCTAACTAGATGACAATCCTTGGTTAGCGTTTCATTTGCCTTTGGTGGGCTTCCACTGACCGGTGTGGAAGAACAAAAGGTTGGTGTTGCAAAAGGAGATGCAAATGGAGAATGCTGTACTGAGAAAGGACTAGGTGAGATTCTCTTTTGCAGGGGAAAACTACCTAAACCTCCTCTGCCGAAAAGAGAGATCGACTCTTCTGCCACACATTTCTTCATTGCATCATCCACGTAGAGCACGTCATCAATTCTTGCCATTATGTTGAAGGCCAGGCTTTCCATCACCCTTGAATAGCTCTCGAGTATAGATTGTCCAACATCCTGTAACAAAGAAAGAGCTAACTTTACATTAATATTTGTCAAAGCTTGTAAGCATTTATAGAATAGAAGAGAAATAAAGGGCCAAATGTAATTCATAATACAGCATGGTTAAGGTGGAACAAACTGAGTTGGTTTCATACTTCGGTTAAAGTATTTAATCCATTTTGAAGTGTTACACCAAACAACTTACAACTTAAGCACCTTGTACATAAAGTATCTATGCGAATGATCTAATGGAACCATCTGGTCTATCTCATACTCGCAAAATTTCTAAGTGGCCAAAAATCAACATGCATCAGCTAATACAGTGAATGCACATGTAAACCACATCTGCACATAGATCTCACAAGACAACATCGGTTTTCCCCGGAATATGACCTTTTCTTGCCAAAAGAATGTGGTCTATCAATACAAGGTTGTGATTTTAATTAATAGCAGGGTTCTGTGATTTATACGGCCAATGGGATCATTATAAATCTTCAATGAAAGTAAATATGACAAATAACATAACAATCTCATTTACTGAAAGACTGGCATACAAATACTTCTAGCTACCTGAACATGTATATAGAAAAGTCAAACCAATACCTTGTTGTATTGAATCTTGTTCATGTCCAGCACAGTCTGTGGCAGTCCAGGATGCCGAAGTCGTAGGCTCTGCAAGAGGGTTTCTGCCCGATGTGCTAGAAGTTGACTTCTTGAGCTGTCACCAACAAGCCCCTTGACCTTTCCATTCCACAAAGATCGCCCATTCTTTGCAGGATTTGTAAGTTTTTTCCCGCTTCTCTGCCTCCAAACAAGCACAGCAGCTTCAATGCTATTTGCTATTTCTAGTGTTTGGTGTTCTGATGACAGGTCCAAGCAATTAAGAAGACATTCTGGTGAGAACTGCTCCGCTGTTACGTAGCGATATATAATATCACCCAAGCAAGATTTTCCACTCTGCAGCTTTCACAGAAAATAAGTTTAGTGAACCAGCTGAGCTCTTTTGAAATATGTCCAGTAGAAAGTTACAGACCATATGGTTAACATTCTACCTTTAATGGTGTTTGAAAAGGTTTACTGTACAAAGAGATTGTCAAATAAAAGCACCAACCTAAAATTTCAAAAACAGAAAAGAAAAAACTTGCAAAAAAACACCAGTCTTTGCACCTAAGGTATCGTGCATAATCGAACACCAGTGTCTTGAGTAGAACGACAACTTGCTAACACAAACAGGTAACGATGGGACTATTTTGCTATAGACAGGAAAAGAGAAACAAGATTCATATATTTTTATTCTTTCACCCCTTCATATAGTCCAAAATTTCAGCGAGGAACAATTTCCTAATTATGCTTGTCGAATTCAAAATATGATATAAAAATTCTTTGTCAACATGGAGAATAAAACATAATTGTTCAGTAAAAGCACAAAATAAACAGACCTTCGGCAATGTCTCCAAGTATACACTTGGAATTTCCATTTCGCAAAGCACAGAGCTATTAATCGCTAATGCAGCCTTAAGAATCTGATTTGTGCAGTCCCTACATTGCTGCAATCTCTTTCTTGCATCCTCTGATAATCCTTCATGTGGCACCTTAGGGCAAGGGAGCCACCACTTCTCTTCCTGTCTAATTGAATGCCTTCCATTAGACGAAGACAATGGATACACATCACCACCACCACCATTCCCCTCGGCAACAATCACCCCGCGGTCAACATACCAAAACTCAGTTTCACGGAAACTCTCAAGCATACTAAGCAACATAGCATCAAGCTTCTTTAACGCTGGAAGATTTACATATAGATCAGACCTTGGTCTAGCTTTCATAACCTCAAACGTACCACCTCCAGGAAAATCTTGAACTGAAGGAATTAGCTCCACAATCGAATCACTAACACTTAATAACCATTCCATTTCTCTACACCACATTGACTTCTTCTGTGATGCCAAAGGTTCCAACCTCCATAGTTCCCCAAATACAGTAGCTGCAATTTTAAAATCCTTCCAAATTATTAAACCTAAAAATCTCCCAATCAAAATTAGCAAAAAAAAAGAAAGCCTAATTTAAATTGAACTAACCGGATAGATTAGTAATAGCATTTGATATTGCTAGAGCTGTACAAACTCCTTTTCCTCCACCTGACATATCTTCTCCAAGTAGTAGCTTTGCAAATCTTTCCTTCATCATTTCCACTTCTGCATCAAATTCACACCATAAGCAATTAGATCTTCCACCAAAAACGGTCAATAAAAAAAGAGGGGAAAAAAATGAAAAAAAATACTAACCAGATAAATCAGCTAAACGTTTTTCAGGTTTCTCATCTTCCCAAACAACAATATCTTTACCAATTACAGGTAACATTAATGAAGAAGCAGAAGGGAAAATAGAAGTTCCAAGACTACTCATAACACGACATGATGTAAGTGGAGATGAAGATAGAGAACTTGAAGCAGCACCAGCAGCTCCTCCTTCAGTTCCATCATAACGTCTACAGGAATAACTACTTGAACTTTCTGATTCACTTACATCTGCACTTAAACTATAACTACCACCATATCTTTCACTTTGTTGATCATAACCTTCTTCTTCTGATGAGATACTTCCCATTATTTATTAAAAAAAAAAAGGAACAATATGATGATTTCACGAGATCTGAACTGAACCCACCATTACTATTTCTTCAGAGATCCAAGAATGATAGCAGCAAAATGGGAGAGTTGGTTTGGTCTTTCTGGAGAAAGAGGAAATAAATGTGATAATGATAAATGGTAATGATGATGAACAGATGGAGTAAGAAGTTATTTGTTGATAGGAAATGAGAAATGATGATAAAAGTAATGCTAATAAAAAAGTAGCAGCAGCAGCAGGCAGCAGCAGGCAAAGCTTTACTCTCTTCTTGGGGGGTTGAAGTCTACTACTGAATACTGGTGCCGCAAAAGTAAAACATGATTTGTGTTGCACTTCAATGTGAATCTACTGTTTTCGTAAAACAAACGATTCCTATAACACTCGGATCGGACACTACTGTCCTCTTCTTTTCTTTGTTGGTGTTTAACTCTTTTTCCTCACACTTTCAATCCTATATATCATCCACTCTTACGTGGTATTTTTCTTCCTGATTGATTATCCACTCTTACGTGGCATTTTTCTCGCTGATTTATCAAATCTGACGATCGTGAGGACGGTTAAAGTGAGATTTACAATCGGGTCACTTCATGTTAGAATCTACTAAAATTGTACTAAAAGATTGGGCTGAGATTGCACACTCTCTAACGAGTGTGCACGTGATATGATATTTTAACTTCCAACAATTCAATTCTACGAATTATATAACAAAAAGTTAAAATTCGATCCATTTATTAACTAATTAATCTATTAAATTAACATATTAAATATATACTTTTTAAAAAATGTACATAAAAATGGATTTACATAAAATCGGTCTCCTAGTTTGAACCTAATTTGGTTTCATGCGAGTTGGGCAGGACAGGCCCTGAAAGTATCGCTGCCCAAAGCAAACAATACACTGTACAAGTGTTGCCCTTTTTTTACCAGTTGACTAGGTCAGCGCAGTTTGACCACAACCGAAAAGTTGTCTCTTGGCCGAAAATTTATATATCAATGATAGAAAAATCCTATCAGCTATTATAAAAAAAAATTGTATATTATATGTTCATGTGATTAATTCTGTCTACGTAGTTTTTCTGTACAGCCTGTCCCAAGCCAGGATAAAGGAGGAGGGTTTGTGTTTGATGTGATAAGTCAACAATAAAAAAAGAAGGTCAAACGTTTGGAAAGTTATAGTATTTTTTTCCTAGTCTAACCTAACTTGTTTGAGATTATTTAAAAGAAAAAAATACTCATATAATTCAATTTCTCATCATTTTTTTTCAAAAAAATAATAAAAACTTTTTATCTTGTTATGTTCGAATCTCTTTCGATCATAATCACCTGAGTAAAACAATCTACGCCCTCAAAATATCATTTTAACAATATCAAGTATTAAGAAGGTATGAAGCTGGAGATGGATGATTAAAGAGTTATTGTATTATTCTCTTGATACAAGCACGGAAATATATACAGGAAAGTATAACCAGAATGGAGAGAATATCTCCGTAACTCAAGGCTCTAAATTAGTGATCCACACATCACGGGAGCTTATTGACAACTATACAGCTCATCCTAATCTCTATATTAAAGGTAAATATACATTCCATTAATACTCCCCCTCAAGTTGGTGAGTGTATGTTACAAACTCCCAACTTGTGTCGCAGTGTTAAAAATTGATCCTTCCCTAGTGCCTTTATAAATATGTCATCCAATTGATGTCGAGTTGGCATGTATGAAGGACTAATCATACCGGACATCTTTTCTCGCACAATGTGGCAATCTATCTCGATGTGTTTCGTGCGCTCGTGAAACACAGTATTAGCGGCAATCTGAAGGGCAGCTTGGTTATCGCAGAGTAGTGGTATAGAAACATCACAAGAGACCTTCAAATCCCGCAATATGTACCGCACCCAAACAAGTTCTAAACATGCGTTTGCCATTGATCTGTATTCTGCCTCCGCTGAAGATCTTGAAATGCTAGTTTGTTTCTTCGACTTCCATGAGATGAGTGACGTGCCAAGGAATACACAATATCCAGTAACAGACCTTTGTGTATTACGACATCCACCCCAGTCGGAGTCGCAAAATGCCTTCAAAGTGAGGTCGTTCTTTGATGGAAAAAATAATCCTTGTCCCGGTGTCCCTTTGACATAATGTAGGACGCGTAATGCAGCATCCAAATGAGGTTTGCGAGGTTCTTGCATATATTGGCTCAAGGTCCGAATAGAGTAAACAATGTCGGGCCTTGTCACAGTGAGATATATTAACTTACCAACAAGGCGTATGTACTTAATAGGCTCCTTGAGTAATTCACCATCATCAGTTGACAACTTTAAGTTTTGTTCCATTGGGAAACTATCTGGCCGTTCACCTGTAAGTCCCACATCTTCAAGTATGTCCAAGGCATACTTCCTTTGAGTCATGTGTATGCCTTCTTTTGATCTTAAAAATTCAATACCGAGAAAGTACCTCAAGTCTCCGAGGTCTTTGATGCGAAAACACTTGAGAAAACATGCTTCAAGATGATTCATTTCATGTAGATCATTTCCAATTAATAGAATATCATCTACGTAAATAAGTAATGTAGTGAACGAAGAACCTCGTTGTTTGGTGAATAAAGAGTAATCAGCCTTGGACTGTTGGTATCCAGCTTTTTGAACGACATCTGAAAATGTTGAAAACCAATTTCTGGAAGCCTGCTTTAGCCGATAAAGAGATTTGTTGAGTCGACATACAGTAGTCTCCCCCTGTCGACGAAGTTCGGGTGGCAAATCCATGTAAACTTTTTTATGTAAACTGCCGTGCAAGAAGGCATTTTGTACATCTAGTTGATGGAGAAACCAATTCCGAGCTGCAGCAATAGTGATTAAACATCGGAGTGTGGTAAGCTTGGCAGTAGGCGAGAATGTCTCGCGATAATCGATCGCTTTGACTTGAGTATAGCCTTTGGCTACTAGACGGGCTTTATACCGTTCAATACTCCCACCAGATCTGTATTTAATTTTGAAGACCCATTTGCAACCAATGGGTTTTTGACCTGTGGGAAGAGGCATCAACGTCCAAGTATTGTTCTGATGCAAGGATGTTAACTCCGTCAGCATAGCCTGCTGCCAGTTTGGATCGAGGGTAGCCTGAGCATACGTTGTGGGTTCTTTTGTGCCTGAAACATTAGCAAAAAAAGTGTTTTGTGCAGCTGAAAAGCGTGAGTAGGAAAGGAAATTCTGGAGGGGATACCTGGTGCTTGAGGTGGACGCATTGACCTGAGATCCGACCACGTAGTCTTTATGCCATGCCGGGAGGTGTTTGGTTCGTTCGGAGCGGCGTGTGGAAGGAGATGGATCAGGTATGGGTGGTGGTAGAAATGGTTCTGGTGGAGCAAGACCTGTATTAGTGGCAGGTTCTGGAGCACTAGTTGATTCTGGATTATGTGAGTGTCCAGTAGTTTGAGTATGTGGTTCAGTGTTTGGGACTAGTGGATAGGATGAAGGTAGTTCGAGTGCTAAGTTAGGTAAGACGAAAGGTGGAGTGGAAGGCTGGGTTTACAGTTGGAATGGAAAGATGGTTTCGTGAAAAATAACATCACGACTGATGATGAATTTGTGAGACTCTAAGTCGAAAAGTTTATACCCTTTGTGATTGCTCGGATATCCGACGAAGACATATCGACGAGCTCGGGAGTCAAACTTATGTTTGGGATGGACAACAGTGGCGTAACTGAGGCAGCCGAAGACTCTAAGATGTGAAAGTGAGGGAGGTCGATGATAGAGCAATTCAAAGGGAGATTTATTTTTGAGAAGTGGTGATGAAAGGCGGTTGATAATGTGGACCGCCGTTAACACACATTCCCCCCAAAATTCAAGTGGCATATGTGATTGAAATAGAAGAGCTCGTGCGGTGTTTAGGATATGCCGGTGCTTGCGTTCGACCACCCCATTTTGTTGAGGTGTGTATACGCAAGTACGTTGAAGTTCTATACCATTATTAAGAAAGAAATCTTGCATAGAAAGGAATTCCAGCCCATTGTCAACGCGAACGGCTTTGATCGTCCCGTGGAATTGATTTTGAGCAAATGTTATAAACCACTCTAGGAGACGTGATGTTTGTGATTTTTGAGTCATGAGAAAAATCCAAGTGCATCTAGTGAAGTCGTCTACAACAGTGAGAAAAAAACGATGTCCTATTTCTGTGGGTACTTTGTGTGGACCCCAAATGTCGCAATGTAACAATTCAAAGGAAGAATGGGTTTTTATTTCACTTCTGGGAAAGGGCAGCCTTGTTTGCTTTGCCTGAGACAAACACTACAATTATTGTGATCGGAAATGATAACTGAAGGTAATAAAGGGGAAGCGAGTTTGAGACTCGAAGAGGATGGATGGCCCAACCGCATATGCCATAGATTGGTGTTGTTGGAGACTTGAAATGATCTAGGAATATTCTTGACTGGAAGACATGTAATAAAGACCGCCGTGTTGGTCACCCGAGCCAATCGTCCTCCCCGTAGCCAAGTCTTATATTATGCAACCATTCGGAAGTAAGATAACACAACAATTTAAAGTGTTAGTTAATCGACTGGGTGACATAAGGTTTAAATGGAATGATGGTACACAAAGAATATTTCCTAATGTGATATCCTTGTTAAAGTTAACATTGCATGTAGCAGTAATGGGTGCAGTAGAACCCGTGGGAAAGTTAACTAGAGGAATTGTGGGAGTGTGGTGTGTATGAGAAAATTAGGTTCGGAAGAGATGTGATCCGTCGCCCCGCTATCCAAGATCCATGGCTTTGTGGAAACAGAATTAATGAAAGCATTAGTTGATAACAGACCTGCTGCGTTTGCGAATATGTCACTGTTACCAGAGTTCTGATTCATCATGGAGATTTCCTTTGCCAATTGTGAATTTGTTCATTGGAGAACCCAGGTACAATGCTATTATCGGGCCGGTTACCTTTATTGTTATTTTGTAAGGAATCTGCCATATTCGCCGAAGGATTTCTTCCAATGATTTTGCCATTATGTTGCTGCTGCGAATTGCGATTACTGTTATTCTATGTCCCATCCTTGATACGGCACCTATCTACGGTATGGCCTCTTTTGTCGCAAAATGTGCAATGAAATTTGAGAGTTCTACACTCCTCTATAGTGTGCCTAGGTTTGTTACAATGATCACAGTTCTTGCCATTTGATGACTTCCATCCAGGCAATCTGTTGTTTACTGCAGCGGCAATAGATAAACTTTCTCCAGGTTCTGAGACCATGTGTTGTTGCGTCTCTTCCTGAATTATCAAAGAGTATGCCTGCCTAACGTTAGGTAATGGATTCATAATGAGTATGTTGGATCGAATTGCCTTGTAGGAATCATTGAGTCCCATTAAAAATTGCATCAATTTGTTCATTTCTCGTTCCTCTTGATGTTCTTTGTCATTGATGCAAGTCATGGGTGTGCGATGCATTTCAAGCTCATCCCACAAAGCTTTGATTCTGATGTAGTATGACGCAACTGACATAGTTTCATGTGTGATGGTTGCGATTGATTTTTGAACTTGATAGATGGCTGCTGCATTCTTTTGCGAAAATTGATCACGAAGATCCTCCCAAACTTGTCTGGCTGTCTTCGCATGAACCATTCCCGCAGCAATATTTGGTTCAACTGAATGGGTAATCCATGAGAAAATCATGGAATTGCACTGATTCCATAAATCAAATTCAAGGGGCTTCTCGACTTGTGAAGGCATTGCTAGTGTGCCGTCGACGAAGCCAAGCTTCTTCTTTGCGATGAGGGCATGTGTCATTGATTTTTTCCAAGATTGATAATTCGATCCATTCAATCTTGTTAGAACGAGCATGTGCTAAGGCTGATCTGAATGGTGGACATAATACGGATGTGATGGATCCGTGAGGGATGGTTTTTCAGAAGTTTCTGCATCTTTGGACATGACTGGACTGTTTATGACAAAAAGAGGAGGATTGTTAGGATCGTTAGACATGGCTGGACTGCTCTGATACCATATCAAGTATTAAGAAGGTATGAAGCTGGAGATGGATGATTAAAGAGTTATTGTATTATTCTCTTGATACAAGCACGATAATATATACAGGAAAATATAACCAGAATGGAGAGAATATCTCCATAACTCAAGGCTCTAAATTAGTGATCCACACATCACGGGAGCTTATTGACAACTATACAGCTCATCCTAATCTCTATATTAAAGGTAAATATACATTCCATTAATAAACAATATAAAAGAATCTATGTCTTAAATTTAATATGAACAAAAAATAACAATCTAAAAGAATAGAGTTCAAACATGCCTAACTGAAATTTTATCCCTGCTATTTCTTTAAATTTTGAGCAAAATGAATCATATGTATGTATTTTCCGTATTTCTTCTAGCGAATTGAATTCAACAACACCTAATTTAGCAAGAAAAGAAATAACTTGACATTGTACTTTTCTATAAGATATTTCAACAAATACCCATAGTTTTCACACTCAAATTCAAGGCTGAACTCACAGAATCAATGCATGAAGTTGAAACATCGCGTTTCTGATTCAACAACAACATATATCTGAGTCGTGTAATAAAATAAATAAGTAGTATGAGTAATTAGACTGTAATACTATGCATATATGGTGTTTTTTGTTTGATTTTACTGTTAGGATATTTAGTTATAAGATAGTGATCTGTTGATGCATGCCAAAACGGTAGAAGACGAGGTATAGTTAGAAAATACATCGAACAATTAGAATTTTGATCTTTAGAGAAAAAAAAAGATTTTTATAACTTTTATAAAAAAAAGATTTATCTAATATAAATTTGTTTTTTACTTATATAATATGGACAAGAGTACCATTTTATAGTTTGATTTCCAAATACTTATTATTATCCATAGTTGATTTAAAGGTTGACATAGATGTGTATGCCTTTGAACTCTCAATCGTTTCCGAAATAAGCGATTTCAGTGACTTCTTCAGTTACATACTGGATTCATTCCCAAGAATTCACATGTTGGAACGTGTCTCTTTTTTCCTGTTGGACCATGTAAAAATATGGGGTATGTCAGACAACCCTCTTCTCACGCATGCGTATGACTTGGTAATTCAAGTTCCTCTTCTCTCGCTCCAGCTGGCTCAACAACTTCAGTTTGAAGAGGTCTCCAAAGACCTAGTATTTTCAGGATCATGATAACCGAACATACTGTAAACATGTATATATACTTTGCATTGTACAACACTAAGATGGGATCAGAAATCATAAACTCTGTTTTGGTATCAGAGCACTGATCCGAAAACACTTTTTTTTTTCTTTCCTTTAATCCTTAACCATGACAGACACCATTAACGCAGCAACCAATGCATCTTCTCTTGTCAGCATCAACGTTGCTGCACAAGCGCCACTGAAACTCACAACCACAAACTATCTGTCATGGAAGATTCAATTCAAAACTTTATTCGTAGGCTATGATCTCATCAAATACATTGATGGATCCTCTCAATGTCCACCACCAGAAATCACACAAGGAACAACCACCATTCCAAAGCCAGCGTACATCATTTGGAACAGACAGGACCATTTGATATTAAACGCCATTGTTGGCTCCCTTTCCCCACCTCTTATCCCTTTCATAGCAAAAGCTACCACCTCAAGAGAAGCATGGAATACCCTTTCTAACACCTACGCAAAGCCATCCAGAGGGCGCGTAAAACAAATCAAAACACAACTTAAGCATATTCTGAAGGGTTCTCTCTCCATTACAGACTTTATGAATTCTGTGAGAAGTAAGGCTGATGAACTTGCGCTTCTTGGCTCTCCAATGGATGACGAAGACATCACAGACAAGATACTTGATGGCTTGAACACAGATTACAAGGAATTGGTTCGCGCAGTTCAAGCACGAGACACCTCCATCACGTTTGAAGAGCTCCATGAGAAACTGCTGAATTTTGAAGCCACACTTCAACATGAGACTCATGATGAGCATTTTCCCATCACTGCCAATGTAAGTACACGATCTACCAGACCCTGGCGTCCTCCATCAGCATCCAACACAAACAACTGGTGCCGCAACTACAACTCACAAACATACTCGCATGGCTACAGCAGCAATAGACCACCATCCTTCACAGCAGGCACCACCACTAACAATTTCCCCAGGCCACCTAGGCCTTATCTTGGTACCTGCCAAATTTGCCGCATCCAAGGTCATTCAGCTAAGCAATGCCCTTCGTATCGCATCATTCCAGTCATAGCATCCAATACCACTTCACCAATCACTCCATGGCAGCCACAGGCAAATGCGACCACTCATCGTGCATCCGACCAACCATGGCTTCTGGATAGTGGAGCGTCTCATCATGTCACGTCAGATCTTGACAATCTCTCACTCCACTCGCCTTATGCAGCAAATGATGACGTGATGATTGGAGATGGTACCAGCTTGCCAATCACACATTCTGGTTCAACAACTCTTCCTACCTCTCAAACTATGTTTAAATTGGATAATGTCTTGTGTGTGCCTTCCATGAGGAAGAACTTGATTTCAATATCTCAATTTTGTAACTCAAATGCTGTATCTATTGAGTTCTTACCCACTTCTTTTATTGTGAAGGACCTTCGCACAGGCGTGCCCCTGATGAGAGGACCAACTAAAGATGGCGTCTATGAGTGGCCACTGCATCCACAAAAACTAGCCTTCTCTACACTCAATCTCAACACTGTGTACTGGCATCATCGGCTTGGCCATCCTGCATTTCCCATCCTAAGGCAAATTGTGTCCACAAATCACTTGGGACAACTTCCCAAGCACTCTTCCAATTTTTCTTGTAATTCCTGCTTATGCAATAAGAGTCACAAGCTCCCATTTTCGACTTCAACTCTAGTTTCCACCAAGCCTCTTGAAACAATATTTTCAGATGTATGGACTTCTCATGTTCTTTCAACAAATAAATTTAAGTACTATGTCATTTTTGTTGATCACTTCACTAGATATGTTTGGTTTTATCATTTGCATCACAAGTCAGATGTTCACTCCATCTTCATCAAATTCAAAGCTCTAGTTGAAAACTACTTCAATTCATCCATAAGAACACTTTATTCAGACAATGGTGGTGAATACACTTCCTATCAGAAATCATAAACTCTGTTAGGGTATAGACTCCATAGACCATGTCATATCCACTGTAGTTAATTTCGGCCGGTATGGTTGAAATATCGCCGATTTTATAGTACCATCCCTCACCCGATATGAAATAGCTTATACCGGTAGAACGATTTTTGTCTAAAAATATTGGTCGATATTAACCGATACGGTTTAACCGAAATGGCCGAAATGGACCGGTACGGCCGAAATTAGGATTTTTAATTTAAAAAAAAATCAAAAAAAAAAAGGAATTTCCTTATCATTGTTTTAGGGTTTTTAATTATTACTCATGTTTTTTATGATATTTTAGAAAAATGAGTACTAGTTTTATATCTTAATAAGTTAAATATAGAAAAAACGTTTGATATATTAATTACAGGTATAAAATATGTGGACTAATATTTGCCGATATTTGGAACCGAAATATCTGATATAAAAATATATCAATGTATCGCTCTTAACCGGTACAAATCAAAATCCGATAGTGACTATATTAGTCATACCCATGTTTGCTGATAATGCATCGGACGTGGACAGTGAGTCATAGTTGATACCGAGACCATAACCCACTCCAAACGGTGGGTAGTCGTGGATCGTGGTTGATCAGTTGCGTGTGAACAAGACACAACCTGCCAATTTCTTTAGATTATATTCTTTTCGATAATAGCGGAGAGAGAAACACAGAGAAAACGATAAAGACGAATATTGAAATGGACCAATTTAACCTTATAGGTTGTAGTCTTTTTTGGTCGTTGATTACTCAACTGTGTATTTGATCGTTGACTGTATTACGTAAAGCCGGTACACAGTACATAGTCTTCGTCTCTTTGATGTTGCTGTAATTTGGTCTTAGATTTTCAAAAGAACAGTACTCGCTATTGGGTGTGTTCCTACTTCCCAACGATGGAGATTTTTTCTTACGTGAAGAGATCACGCGAGAATCAGATCAGGTGTTGTCTATTCTTAACTGATTATTTGTCTATCTGCTTTACAAAATCCCTGCTACTGTCCAAACACTTCCAGGCTAAAAGTGAGATTTTTCTTACGTTGAGAGATCACATAAATTTTTTGACTAGTCTAGCATACAACACAGATGCGAATCATCGGTGTTGTGTTTTAGTTGAATGATTTCTGTCTACTATCTAGGCATGTTTTACAATGATTCGATGAGCCCCAACCCCCAAGAATCTCAAGAACAATGATTAACTAAAATGATACTGTATTTTGCTTTTTTCTCAGATCCATGTTAGCATTGGTATTGGTCTAGCTAGCTCGATAAATGGGCAAGCCCAATAATTTGCAGGGTCCCGTTTCTTTGTGTTGTTAGCTCGTTGCTGCAAACTTTTTTGGGGTCTAGACTCTAAACAGAGCCTAACTGGCTATATGTTCCTACTTTAAGTTGACAAGTTAATTTTTTTCTTTTTCGGTGTAAGTTGACAAGAAAGGTTGCTATCTTTCCTTGAAACCAGGCTTTCTTGTTTTGTCTTGTTCTTATAGTTTTCTTTACCAATAAAGTTTTATCTTGACCATCTTTTCCTTATTTTAGCAATGAAAAATGAAAAGAACGGATATATGTTTTATAGAAGGTCGATGATCCCGATATATTATGATCCTGTCTAGACTCTACTACTCCAGGGTCTATTCTTAAATGTTGGTAATAAAATTTTGATTCTCCTTTAGGGCGTACACAATCACACGATATATCCATCGATCAAAGATCAAAAAATTTGATCTTTGATCCGGGGTAAAAATAGCAGGGAATGATTAAGCGAGGCAGTAAATTGGCGTTTGGAGGTTAGTGAATTACTGTATTATCGCTTGGAAAAATGGACGAGCCATGAACACAACGCCTGGTACATACGAGATTTTGATCTCGCGTCCGCAAACCTAACCTACAGGCTCGATCCTAGAATGTCGTCCATTCTCCCAGCGGCATTTCAATATTACGTTTGTTCAGGCGGTGTGCCTAATTCACGTCTAGAAATGTGCGGAATAACCATGTGAAACAAAAACCGGGCGAGGGAGTAAACTGACGCATGTTGAACGTGCGAGGCACATGTGTGGGGGAAGCGACGGGCGTGATGCTGTGGTGACGTCTAGAATATGAAGACGATTTCCCAACTTGCCGCTTGTGTGTTGGAGCAAAATATAACCCTAATTTCTCTGTTTCTAATCTTCATCTTCTTCTCGCCTCCTGTTCCCTTATTCTCGCCTCCTACCACTCCCATCCAAAACATTCTTAACAATCCAATTTTGGCAACAACTTGCACCTCTTTGACGATAACCAATATCCCGTTCTCATTTTAATATTTTGGTCAACCAAATTTGAAGAGAAATCAAGGTATATTTTGTACCCTAAAAATATTTAAATTCAATTGTTTAAATTTTGTTAATTTCGTATATAATTTAGATGATTAGTTTGTTAAATTGGTTGTACATGTTGTTTAATTAGTTTATTATAAACTCATTATTGAAATATGAATTTGTCATATAATTATAAAATTGGGAATTTTTTTAGGGTTTATGTACATGTTATGAATTTTAGGTTTTAAAATTTGTTGATATTTGTTAAATTGAACATTCCTTACGAAATTGTTGTAGTTAAATTTTAGTGGGTTTATGTTTAATTTTTGGTTGAATGTATTATGTTGTATAGAAAAAAATTAATTTTTATTTAATTTTGATTTAATTTAAAAACAAATGTGTATGGAATTTGTTGCAATTGTGTAATTTGATTTAGAATGGTTATAATGGGTGTGATTGTTGTATTTTGATAATGATGTATGTATTTTTAGAATGTTTAATGTATAATTGTTTGTGTATGGAAATTTTGCTTTCCCTACTTGTTTAGGTGTTGTTAAAATAATTTATATGCATTGTCGTGATTTGTTCATTTTAATGACAATGTTCTATTATTTGTTACCACAGATGTCAAGTAATGTTGTTTCGAGATGGGTTGGCAGAAAGAAAACCAGCAAAAAAGCTAAAATCACAGAGGGATCTGAAGCACAGTCCATGGTCCCCGAGTCGGTAGATGTTCCGGGCCTGGAACATTACACTGTTGTCGAAGATATGGAGGAACATGTTTCTACAAATATTACATATTCCTCTGACGCCAACTTCAGGTTTGACCATCGTGGTTCTCTTAAATCAGTTCTACAGGTCTATAAGAGTATAGCAGTCTAACAGGGTCCATATATAATAGAAAGGGGAGGTTGGGGCAGATTACTATCCCTACCTGTTGTAGATTCATCCCACGCTCTAATCGATTTTATAATCGAGCGGTTTTGGGATACTACCAACACATTTCATTTTTCTTTTGGGGAGCTTGGGTTCACTCCCCTCGATTGGGTTATGTTGACCGGGCTTAGTATCAGTGTCGGGAGATCAGTCCCTTATGAGCCACAAAAGTTTAAATTTGAATATGTTCGTGCGAATATCTTTCCCGAACTGAAAGATAATGCGGTATGCAAAAGCGAAGGTGTTCCACAACAGTGGGTTTCTGATGCAATAACTCTCAAGTTTCACCTTTCCTCAGTTCGATGTACTGTCTTGATACATCATCCATTTGTGACACATCCATCGTCATTATACGGAACTCCTCTTCTGCTTCTTGCCTTGCTTGTATTGCAAGAAACTTTACATTTGAATCAGCTAATTTAGCTTCAAACTTTGCTTTATCATTAGCTAATTTTGCTGCAAACTCATCATCTCTTTGTGCCATCTTCATATCTCTTTGTTCCGTACATTTGGCGTTGAAGCTTTGTTGCTCTCTATAAATATTTTCCATCAATTCATGTTGTTCGGTAAATTTTGTTTTTCCTTTTGTCTTTTGTCGTTTCGCCTCTTTTTTCCCCATTGGACGGATTACTGTGTTTGGGATATCTCCTAGGTCGTCAAAGGCGCTTGGACCATCTATTCTGGTGTGTCTTGTACGTCATGAGATTCATTGTCGTAATCAGACTCTGCTTGTGATGAATCGAAAACAAATGTCGACCTTCTTGAATATTTAATATTTTCTAGCATAACTGTGTAGCAATCTTCATGCTTAAAACTTCGACCAGTGGCTTCCTTGAAAAGCCTACGGACTTCTGCGAACTGGTGTTTCAATTCAATTTGTTAAAGGATATACAATCATATGGATTACTTAATAAGCATAATTAAACGAGAAGTTACCTTATTTTCAGGACCCAAACCAGTATGATGTTCCCTTTCTACTTCAGCCTCCTTTGCAGACAATAGCGCAACATCTTTACTTATAATTTGAAATCGTTTCTGAAGGGAGGTCCAAGTACGTCCTGGCATAGTAGGTATATCTTCTTTCATCCGGAATAAAATACGTGACCATAATTGATCTTCAGATTGATCGGTACCAATGCTAGAATCTTGAGAAATTGACAAATGAATTCTACACATCGTAACATCTTCAAAAGACGAAAAATTTGTACCTCATGGTTTTGATGGTGGCATTTTACTAATCGATTAAAAATAAAAACAAACTTTAGATTTTTCACACAAAATATGAATGAATTCAGTAAAATGCCATTCGTCTGTTATCCCATATATAGGGTAAAAATATAGCCGTTAAACTACAACGGTAACATTTCAACCGAAGTATTAACATTTGAAATGAAGTATAAACGGTCACCTGAACGAAGGGCTATTACCTCGCCCTTCCACCAACGATTACATGGGCGCTCGCCCAGCTCCAGGCGAGGCAACTAAATGACGCCCAAACGTAACGCAATGTTACTTTCTCACCCGTGTTTGAATTCTTGGAACGGTAACTCGGAACCTCGCTTATGAGGAGGACGAGCTTCCAGAGTATCGTGTTGACGAGCGGACTTTAGGTCTCTCGTTTAAACTGGCGGAATGCCAACTCTACGCCCTTGTTTTTAAACGGGATTTTGTACAATCGCTCGGAAACAGGCGATACCATAAAATAACGCGCGACTATAATTTATAGTCGTCGATCAGTGATTAGATTTAATCTGGAACAGTGATTTTCATCGATCAAATACTAAATATAATCGACGACTGTGGCTCATTTTGGACGACTATCGATTGTGTTTGATCTTTGATCGTAGGTTTAGTCGACGATTGCAGATGCTCTTAGTGGAAAAAGATAAGATGATAAAAGGAAATTAAACTTCAAAGACTTGGGACAGGGAGGACCACAGAGAAATGGAAACTTAAGGTTATAACCACCTTAACTTTTTGGCATTGCCAAAAACACCAAAAAGAACTTACTGTAAATATAGCTCTAGATTTTCAAACAAAATACAAAAATTAATACACTATAAATATACTAGTCTACTTCATTGACAGATGTTACAAGTTGGGGACCTTAGTTAGTTATCCTTGGAGACCTAGGGCGACACTAAAGGCTAAAGCTAGCAGCGAAAAACCTAGGATTAAGGTAAAAAAAGGACGGTAATTAAAAAAACAAGAAACAAAGTATGGGACAAGTTAGTCGGATTTCATGAAATTTTACATACAAATTAACTATAAAAGTCAATTAGCAAATGGTGATAGCAGCAATTAACTTAAGAGGTTCTGATTAACTAAATTATTTTTTTTCTGGGATACAACTTGAAATCTAATAAAATTTCGATAGTGTATTTAGGAGAGAAAGGGTCTGAGGTGGTACGATTTTTTGACCTAACTTTTTCTCTGGTTTTCTTTTTTTACCGTCGTTTACGGTGAATGACGATGCCTCACCCTGCTTATCAACCTATGTCAAGTACCTCCCATGAGGCAGAGGATAGATCTAAGGGAGGATTTCAGGATTCTTTTTTTTTTCTGAGCATATTTATGATGGTTTTGGTTTATCTTCCAAGGGGTTTGGTTCGGATAGAGGTTTTGTTGTTCCTAGATTTGGATCTACCAATTGGTCTAAGTTCCATTCGGGAGAACATTATCAGACTCAGGAGAAGGAGAAGATGTTCAAACAACCTGTGGTGATTAATGGAAAGAAGTCGGTGTCTCTTTCTTCAGCTGATTTTGCTTCAGATATTAAGAAATGTCAGGATCTGGTTATTGGAGCTTTTGTAGGTAAGAGGTTGTCATTCATGCTAGTTAAGAATATTGTTAGTCGTATTTGGAAACCTAAATGAGAGTTTAATATGACCATTCATGGTGAAACCTCCTTTGTGTTTGATTTTGATAATAAGGAAGATAGGTTTGTTGTCCTTGAGCAGGGTTTTGTTTATATTGCTCAATAGTTGTTTATTATTAGACCTTGGCATAAAGATCTTAAGAAGGAATTAGAAGATCTTAGAATTGTACCTGGTTGGATGAATTTGAGGAAAGTTCATCTTTACTTATGGAGTGCTACAGGTTTAGGTAATATTGCTAGTTGTGTTGGTACTCCTATTATGTTGGATAAGCAGAACTAGAATGAATTGTGCTCGAGTTTGTGTTGAGGTTGATGCAAAGTGTGAGTTTCCTAGTTCTATTCCTATGTTCCTGAATAGTAATTTGGCTTTTGAGGTACTTGTTGAGTACCCTTGGAGACCTCCTATGTGTACTTATTGTCATACTTTTAGTCATTCTGCTCTTAATTGTAAGAAGACCCCTGAGAAGGCCATTCTGGAGAAGAAGGTTCAAGCTAATAAATCAGGACCCGATAAGGAGGGATGGGTTATTAAGAACTCTATGAGAACTACGGATAATATTGAGAATGAAGGTGGTGATGGTGGTAGTAAGTTCTTTGCAGTTGTTTCAGAAGTCAGTCATATGGAAGTGGGTGAGCAGCAGGACCAGGTTAAAGACAAAAGTAATATTTTGCAATCTGGTAAGTCTTCTTTTGGCGGCTCTCTTCAAACTACTAATACGTTTGGAGTGTTGGTAGAACATGATATAAATATTATGGATATGGGGGGTAAGAATTCTGATAATAAATCTGATTCGAGTGATACTGAGTCCTCTATTTTTAATGAGATTGGAGGTGGAGTTAAGGCACATTTTATTCAAAATATTTCTGGTTCTGATATTTCTAAAATTGGTGTTGCTTCTAAAGGTACAGATTTAAAGAAATCTGGTAGGGTAAAGAAGCTTAACCTTACCCAAATTCATAATGTCTAAGTTGGTTGTTTGGAATATTTGAGGTCTTAATGATCCTCTAAAGCAAGTTGAGGCTGGCTATTTTATTAGGAATAATAATATATCTATTATCGGGGTGGTGGAAACTCATGTTCATAGTGTTAATGTGAGTAAAATAAGGAATAAAATCATGCATAAATGCCAGTTTAGGGATAACTATATGAATGATGATGCAAGCAGGATTTGGATTGGTTGGAACCCTGAAGCTGTTAATGTTCTTTTGATTCATTCTTGTGCTCGGCTTATTTTTGCTGAGGTTATTACTTCTTCTAATTTTTGTTTTATGGCTTCTTTATTACGGTAATAATGATGGGTTGCTTAGAAGGTCTCTTTGGCAGGATTTAATTGTTTTTTCTCAAATTAATTCTAAACCCTGGGTTGTTCTTGGGGATTTTAATTTTATCTTGAAACCAACTGATAAGATTGGTGATGTTGAGGTTAGACCTTGTAATTATCAGAACTTTAGTATTTGTGTTCAGAATGCTCAATTGATGGATCTCCTCTGCTTGCTTCTATACTTGGTTCGATAAGCAAAGGGATAATAAGATTGGTTCTAAGATTGATAGAATTATGGTTAATTTAGAGTGGGTTGATCAGTTTGTGGAATATGGATAAATTTCTTAATCCTGGTATTTCTGATCACTCTCCTGGGGTTGTGGCTATTTATGAGAAAAGGAAACATGGGCCTCCTCCTTTTAGGTTTTTTAATTTTTTGACTGGTGAACCTGATTTTATTGATTTGGTAAGACAATTTTGGTCTAGGAAAGTTAAAGGTAATCATATGTTTGTTTTGGTCAATAAACTGAGAAGTGTTAAAGCAAGTATCAATGCTTGGAAAATTTTGAGGTTTAAGAACTTGTCTGAAAAGGTTTTTGAGGCTAAGCAGGATTTGATTGCTATTCAAGAACAGTTTCAAGTATCTCCTCTTTGTCCTTATCTTGCTAGAAAGGAGAAGGTGGTTGTTCAGAAGTATGCTAAGGTGGCTGGATATGAGGAATCTATGAAGCAGCAAGGGTCTAAAGTTCTTTGGCTAAATCTTGGTGATTCTAATACTTTCTTCTTTCATAATTCTGTTAAGGAAAGAACATCTAGGAATAATATTTTGACTCTTACCTCTCATAACAATATTGTTTTGGATGATGACAGGGAGTTAGCCTTGGATTATATTCATTTCTTCTCTGTTCTTTATGATGACGCAGGGACTAATATGATTGGTGGGAGTCTTATTGGAGATATTCAGTTTGATAAGTTGGTTAATGAGAGAGATCGTGGTAAGTTGATAAGACCTGTTTCTAGAGATTAATTTATGGAGGCTCTTTCTTCTATTAGTTCTGTTAAAGCTCCTGGGCCAGATGGTTTTACTAGCTATTTCTTTAAGGTTTGTTGGTCTGTTGTAGGAGATGACTTTGTTATTGTTGTTCAAAATGTTTTTAATAAATCTAAATTGTTGAGAGAGGTGAATAATACTTTTATCACTTTGGTTCCTAAAAAAGCTAATCCTAATAGGGTGGTGGATTATAGACCTATTGCTTGTTGTAATGTAGTTTGTAAGTGTGTTACTAAGATTATTGCTTTAAGGATGAAGAATATTGTAAGGTCTTTGATTCATCCTTGTCAATCTGCTTTCATTAGTGGTAGATCGATTCAAGATAACATTATGGTGGCTCATAAAATAGTTAGGAACTATCATAAATAGGTTGGTACTCCTAGATGCACTTTCAAGATTTATTAAGGAGGCTTATGACACTGTTAGTTGAAATATTATTCTAATTACTCTGAGAAGATAATTTTTGTTAATTGGATTCAAATCTGCATTACTACTCCTAAGTACTCCATTCTCATTAATGAGTCTCCTTATGGGTATTTTGGAGCCAGTAGAGGATTACAGGGTTATCCTCTTTTCCCTTATATTTTTGTTATGATTATGGAATTGATGAGTTTAATTTTTCATAAGAAGGTGGCTCTTAAGAAGTTTGGTTTTCATCCAAGGTGTAAACTTACTGAGCTTACAAATCTAAGTTTTGCATATGATGTCTTGGTATTTTTCAAGGGTACTAGGGAGGCTGCTACAGTTCTGAAAGATTGTATTGATGAGTTCTCTTCATGTACTGGTTTAGAAGTGAATAAGCAGAAGACTACCATTTTTCTCTTCAGTTGTTGATGGTGAATGTCTGTAGGAGATTGTTATTATTATGTATTGTGTGGTTGATACTCTCCCTGTTAGGTATTTGGGGGTTCCCCTTTTAACTTCTAGATTTTCTTATTATGATTACCAACCTATGATTTCTAGAGTTACAACTAGGATTAAATCTTGGAAATCCAAGAAACTAGCTTATCCTGGTAGACTTCTTCTCATTAAATTTGTGTTTGCTGGTATGGTTTTATTGGCTTTCTTGCTTAATTCTTCTTAAGAGAGCTATTAAAGACATAAATAGTATTTCCAGAGATTTTTGTGGGCTGGTAGTGATATGGGAAAGAAGCATTGTCCTGTTAATTAGTTGGGATAATATCTGCTATTATTATAAAGAAGGGGGTTTGGGAGTTAAGGATAGTGAGGTGTCTAATAATGATGCCAACCTTAGGCATTTATGGATGTTGTTTCTGGTAAAAAGACCATATGGACTGAGTGGGCTCACATTAATCTCATCAAAGACAATGATTTTTGGTCTTCAAGGACTCCTCAAGGTGCTTCAAGGTGTTGGAGAAGAATTTTAGATCAGAGAAGTATAGCAAAAGACATGTTGATCAGTAGTTTGGGGAATGATGAAGATACAAGAATGCTTACTGACTTATGGACCTTAAAGGTAGGCTCATTGACTGGATGGATGCGACTGTTATCCTCTCCTTGTTTCATAATAAAGAGTGTAAAGTGTCTGATTTTTTAATTGATGGTCAGTGGAATTTGCATATTTGTAATGATGCAAATGCTGTTAATGCCTTGTCTCAAATTCCTGTGGTGGATATTACTATTGGTGAGGAAGATAAGATGGTTTGGTCTGTTATCTCTTCAGGTGAGTATTCCATGAAATCTACTTACTATGATTTGAAGCCATCTAGAGAGAATCTGCCTTGAAGCTATCTGATTTGGTTCAAGTACCACATTCCTAGGTATTCCTTTATTTCTTGACTATGTATTCCTGATAGACTTAAAGCTAGAGAGAAATTGATGCAATGGGGGATTATGGATAGTGCTCCTTACAGTTTCTATGATGGAGCTGTAGAAAATGAAAGTCATTTGTTTTTTAGCTGTGAGTTTGCTGCTTAAGTAAGGAAGAGTCTTTTGGCTAAGATGTGGTATGGGAGAGATGTGAGTCCTAGTTGGAAAGGAGAATGATTTTTTGCAGCTTTACTTATCATATCTGGAGAGAAAGGAATGATAGAATATTTTCTTCAAAGTATAACCCCTTGGAGGTTGTCAGTCATACTATTACTCAAGAGGTTTGGTGTAAAATGAGTAGTCAGAGATTGAAAGAAGATGATATTGTTGCTAATAGAGCTTTCATTGATAGATGGAGAATGAATTGTGATTTTGTGCTTAAAGTTCCTAAACCTTTCTCTTAGTTGGCACCTATAGGGTATGATGTTATGATAAATACTGATGGGTCAAAGGAGATGATTCAGCTGGTTTTGGTGTTATCATCAGGGATTCTCTAGGGGATCATTTACTAGTTGCGTATGGAGGTTGTCATCCTATTTTTGTTACCACCCATGAGTTGCAGGGAGTGGAGATATGTCTGTTGTTAGTTGTTCAATCTCAATTCATTCACATATGTACTGATTCAGGATTATGTGTAATTTGCTCAATAGCTATGAACCCAAACCACTTTGGAATGTTATTCAAGTCTGAAGGAGGATTGTGGCCCTTTGTCTAGGTTTACTTATGTCAAGATTAGTCATTGCTACATAGAAACGAATCAAGCAACTGGCTATCTTGCTAAAATTCATCCTAAAGAGAGGTTTGTGAACTTGGTATTTGAGAAGTTTTCTCCGGATTTCAGGGAGATTCTTGTTGCGAATAAAGTTGAGACTATGTATTTTAGGGTATAGGGTTTTTGTTTTGCTTTCTTAGTCTTTTGTTATGTAGTCCTTTTTGTTTGGTTGGGGTCTCCTTAGCCCTGCGTGCTATGTCAAAATTAAAAAATAAAACTTGAAATCTAATTAGAAAGTTTTTTATGTCAAATCTGTTGAATCATACCTATTACCCAGAGTCCTAGATGGCAGCATGGTGCCATACTGGAATATGTTCCAGTTCAACTAAGCCTGATTTAAAAAAAGAGAAAAGGATAAAATTTAACTAACCAGATTATAAAATATCTATATATATAAAAAAATGATAAGTTTATATTGGATGCGTACGGTTTGGCTTCATGTTGATTAAATATTTGTGTTTCATAATGTAGAGTAGACTTAAGACGTAACGTTGTACTGATCAACGCACATTATGTGCCTCTCGAATGGGTCTCATATTAACTACTAATACATTATCCTAAATCGAAGGGTATTTGATGTGTAATCAGTATTTGGGAATAACTATTATACTATTAGTAAGTAAGTAAGGTCATTTGTATTTTGGTATCCAAATTATAACCAGAACCTTAGTTTGGTACTAAGTTCTATGAAAATTAAGGGTTGTTACCTGGACTAACCGTTGATTGTCAAAAGTTTCTTTTGGCCAAATTATTATTTTAATTTTCTTTTGTATAATTCTTTTTTAATTAATTTTATAACCATTTTAATAGTTATTTATATCTTTTTTATTTGTTTTTCAAGACCCGACCTTTATTCATTATACATTTTATTATTCCCTTTTGACCATCAAATTTTTAATATTCTTTTAAAATTGTATATTTTGTTAATTAAAATAATTGAAAATAAAATAAAAAAATGAAAGGTCCAAAGGGAAAGGGAAATGGTGAATGAATAAAGGTGTGGTCTTGAAAGACAAATAAAAAATATATGGACAAATATATAATATGGTTAATGAATTAATTAAAAAAATCATAAATGAAAATACAAATTTAACTTGGTCAAACGAAATTTTGACAATCAACAGTGAGTCTAGGTACCAAATCGTAATTTTTAAAGAACTGGGTACCAAACTAAGGTTCTGGTCAAAACTCGGGTACCAAAGTACAAATATCCCATAATAATATAAGGAGATGTAACCATTACATTAAATTTTTGCGTAATTTTTTTTTTACATTCACAATCTATAGCAAACTGATAGACACATTTTAGTGTCTAATTTGCACCTTAGTTTCTATTAAGTTAGTATTCGATTTTGCAAATATTACGTGTTTTTATGCTTTTGTAGGTACATTTGAAGAATAAAGATTTGTGGAAAAATTGGCTCAAAAAGTGATAAAGGCACCCAAGGACAAGTGTTATTTGGCACCCTAGAAGTGGATAAGGGGTACCCTCGAGTCAACTCGGTCAAACCGGGTCAACTCGGGTCAAATCCGAGTCAAATCGGTCAACCCGAGTTGACCGAGTCAACTGCCAGTCACAGGATCGGGACGGAAACAGCATACAACTGGATACTTTGGTTCACGTAATTTTTAGCATATTTTGCTCCCAAATTGATACACAATATACTAGAGGTCCATACAAGATTAAACACGTGAAGAATTGGAGGTTTACGCCGGAAAAATAGCCCCAAATCCGAGTTTCGCCGGAAAAAGGGTATTACACTTTGATTCGGATTTGGATGAATTTGGGAGTGTTTTAAGGAGTTCTATTAGGTTTAGAACTCTCCCTAGGGTTTGTAGACCCTATATATATGAAGAGAAGCCGAAGAAATCAAGGGGGAAAGCCTAGAGATTGATTTTCGGAGTCACCGGAGTTTGGCCGGAACTGGACAGCAATCCGGTCACCGCCGGTGCTGTTCTTCATCTACCACCGTCTGAGAAGACGACTCAGCCAAACTTATAACTGTTGCTGATTCAAACTGCTCATGTTGCCTATTCTTTTAAACCTTTGTTGCTTAGAAACACTTCTGTAACGGCTGAACCTTGTTCTGTAACACTTATAAACGCGTCTGTTCAGCTGTTGCACTGTTATTCAACCTTGTAATCAATATTTTGAGCAATGAAAAGATCTTTTGAGCAAGTTTTCTTCACCATGAGCTAATTATATTTACTGGGATGATGGAGGAGGTTTTTCTCTCAATTTTATGTGGTAAGTCTCTTTTTAATTAATTAATTATAATTCTTTACTTATTAAAATTGCATAGTTTTGAAATAGAAAAAACGGTTTTCATTCAGTAGTGGTGTTTTTGTTTGATGGGTCATGCTGGGTTAACAACCTCTGATGTCCCATGCTTATGATTTACCTTTACTTGTTTGCATAAAACCTATTTTGGCAATATTTGAGCTTAATTTATTTAAAAGAATTACCCGATTAATCACATAAATTGTTAGAAATAACTGATTCCTGATTCCTGGTTTTCCCCATATTTTCTAAAAATCATCTCTAATTTATTTTCCTGATTTTTATTATTTTAGATTTAGCCCAATATTTTCTAAAATCATTACCTTCACAAGTTCGAGAATCGAACCTCTTTTTACCACTATATAAAATCACATCACAAACCACTTACACTGACTGCCAACAAGTTTCTCAACAAGAAGATGGAAAATGATTCAAGTTCTATTATCGACAATAAGGAGGCAGTGGAGATGAACATTAATGATTCAGAAGCATATCTACCAATGATGCACACACATGAATACCAAGGAAAATCTTTGTAGCGCCCCAAAATCCACATACTTAAAAATTTAAGAGACCATACACATTCCGAAGCCTTAAGAATCTAAGACATCTATTAAAGCATTAAAGTAGAACTTCCAAATAAAAAATAGCCCAAATAAAAAAACCTTACCGAGAAAATATACAAGAACACCACTCAGTGGATATATACAATAATGAGTTGATTTACAAATAATCGCAAAATAAAGATAGCATAAATTAACCCATGAATAAATGCCAATCTGTTAAGCTTTCGAATCTTGAAAGGTCATCATCAGCTGCACTACTTGATCTGACTCTGAAACTAAAATTGGGAATTGAATGAGCACATCGTCCCTAAAGAGATACCCAGTATAAATAATAACTAGCTATCAATAAATCACTAGCATGGTTTGAAGACAATGAAGGTTTTATTGAAACCCAATAAAACACATAATATATATAAAGTTGTTTGTGGGTAGAAACGAATAAGGTAAAAGGGAAAATTATAGAGTAGGTTGATGCCAGATAGAGCAATTAGTCTAAATACCAAACATTTGTATTGTAAAAGTACTTGTTTAAGATTAGAAGAATCAACTTGTACGAAATTGGCCTAAACCAAGGAATGATCGTTCCAATTTCGTTTCGGTGACAAAGGAAGAGAAGGGTTGGTCTGCAGAGAGGGAAGCAGAGAAGATATTGATATCAACGAAGTTGAACGTGAATAGAATGTATTGAACTGCTATGAAGACTAAATCAAAAGTCTGAGTTTTCTGAGAATGCTCTAAGATGATAGCTATGTTGCCATATCCTTGTTCTCCAATTTGTTAATAGTTTGAAGAACCTATTTATAGCAATAGAAGTTAACACATTGATCTCGTAAGTGATGACAGTTGCATAGAAGTATAAATTATACTAGTTTTGTCATGCTAATATGCTAATAGGATGGTTGTACGACCACTATTCCATTCATTCCTTCAACTGCCGACACGAATTTTAATTTCTTGTCGTGGATGCATTGCTATACCGCACGTGTTGTAGGCCGCCAGACCAAAACCATAGTGAATATCCCCCCATGTGACATTATTGATGCCTCGAGCATGATTAAGTCTATTTTATAAACATGTGTTATTTGGCTAGCTGTTGACCTAGCTAGACTTTTAGTCTTAGCATATTGACGATTCTAGCATGTTGACTCATGGATGAAACATAGGGTGTATGCTGAGACAAGCAGTGATGCTTAATATATCATAGAAGCAGAGAGTCTGATTGATATTGACGTTGGTAGTTGCGGCATATCATTGTATCAGCTGAGGTGGCAACGATACTTGGATGATCTTGTTGGATTAGTAAGCATATGTCTAATGAGATTGCTGGATCGATGAGAGACCAATGTATATTTGCATGTATATATATATATGTCCTGTACAAGGATGGAATAGATCAAAGAACCCTAGTTTGTATAAGAAAATACATCATTGATTTGATTAATTTTCAAAGATAGTTCTATTACATCTCATCATTAGCTATTTAAAGGAAATAACAAAACCCTATTAAATAAAAAACACATGGACGAATGAGATGATTATCTAACAACATATAGATATCCCCTCTCTAACTGATACTAATTGCTACTACTAATTGAGAGAAATACTAAGGGCTGACAACTAGGGGTGCCCATACACTTATAAAAAAACAACTAAAAAAACCCACTAGGTACATGATAATACCCCGTTTTTCAGAGAATCCTTGACCTCAATGATGGAAATCTGGAAAGTGAGCTTCAATATCGATGCAGTCTTCCCATATGGCATCAGCTGGGGAAGAGTTTATTCATTGGACTAGCATTTGTGACACGGACACTCCATTCTTGTTAATAGTACGCTCCCCTAAAATAGTTGTTGGATGAACTTGGATTTGGCCATGATGATCCACCAATTGCAAGGATGGCATTAGGATGAATGTGGCTCCTAACTTGTTCTTGAGCTGTGAGACATGAAACACATGATGGATCTTGGAACTAGCTGGAAGCTGAAACTTGTTAGCCATGACTCCAATCCTTGCTATTACTTGGAAAGGTCCATAATGCTTGACTGAAAGTTTGATGTTCTTTCTTAATGCCACTGAAGTTTGCCAGTAAGGTTGCAACTTCAAGTATAAAAAATCTCCTACCTCAAAGGACCTGTCAATTCTTTTCTGATATGAAAACCACTTCATTTTCTCTTGTGCTTTGAGTAATGAATCTATGAGCAAAGACAACATGTCATTTATTTGTGCCAAATACTCTTCTACATCTACTACTGAGGTTGTGTCTTCAATGGGGAAAGCAATATAGGGTGCAATATCATAAAAGGATTTAAAGGGAGTCATCTTCAGGATGGTGTGATGGTTGGTGTTGTACCACCATTCTGCTAATGGTAGTTACTTCCTCCAATCTCTGGGTTTGTGCCCTGTCATGCACCTGAGATAATTCTCCAAACAATTATTGACCCTCTATGTTTGTCCATCTGTCTTAGGATGGTAGGGTATGTTGAGATTGAGAGAGGTACTCAGAGTTTTAAATAAATCTTGACAAAATTTACTTACAAATATCTTGTTCTTTGTCAAATAATTGAGGCAGGTAAGCCATGTAGCTTGAAAATGTTATCTAGGAATGCCTTGGATACTATCTCAGTTGTGAAAGGGTGGCTCAAACCAATAAAGTGCCATACTTAGTGAGTCTGTCCACCACCACTAGTATGACATTTTTTTTGTCAGATTTTGGAAACCCCTCAATAAAATCCATGGATATGTGTTGCCAAGCATGGTCAGGTATGGATAATGGCTGCAACAATCCAGCTGGATGTGTATGTTCCCTTTTACACCTATGGCATATATCACATGAAGTCACAAACATCATTTATGTCGTTCTTCATCTCTGGCCAATAAAAGTAGTTTTTGGCCCTTGAATAACTTCCTTGAATGCCAGAATGTCATTCAATTGCATAAGAATGGATAAAATTTATTACTAGACTTCTCATCTTGTTACCGGTTCCCACATATATCCTTTATTTGTACCTTAAGACTCCTTCTTGATAAGAATATAACTTGTTAGAAGATGGGTTATAGATAACTTGGGAATCAGATCAATTTCTATAACATATTCCTTGTAGCTACTGATCAAGTCTTGAGCCCAAGATGATTGAGTCACTATGATGCTTTGACAGTTTGCAATTAAGGGAATCCTAGAGAGAGCATTCATATCCTTGTTTTCCATCCCTTTCTTATATTTGATCTCATAATCAAATCCAAGCAACTTTATCAACCATCTTTGTTGAAGAACAATGGTTATCCTATGCTCCATGAAATATTTGATGCTTTGTTGTTCAGTGTGTATAGTAAATTTATGGCCAGTTAAGTATCACCTCAATCTAGTGACTGCTGAAACTATGGCTAGCAATTCTTTCTCATAGGTGGATGATATAGTTGTAGATGTGGTAAGAAAAAGGATTCGTTAAAGACTTGTGAAGATTTGATTTTAAACCTAATTTCTAAGACAAAAAATAGCAAAACTCAAACAAAGTTGATATCAAGATTAGCAAAATACTGAGGCTAAGATTCCATTATTTTCCAAATTTCAAAGTGATTTAGTTCAACAATTATAACTATGCAATTCATACATTCAATTTAATTCTAAAATAGTGCAATAATTAGTTATTCAGAATAATAATTTTAAATCATAAGCATGGAACATCAAAACCCTAGGCTAAGCATGTACCATCAAAAGAAATCACAATTATTTGACGAAAATCATTAAATCAGTTTTTAACCAAGGCAAATAATAATTAAAAAATTACAAAAATTAAATAAATAAGAATATACCACTTTTTATTAGAAAAATAACTTCATTTATCGCCTCAACAATGGGGTTTCTCTCCTTATGTTGGAAACACGCTTAAAATATGTATTCATTGCTCAAAAGTGTTTACAAAAGGTGAAAATATAATAAAACAAAGATTTGTAACGATGTATGGGTGTTGCAGAAGCTGTTATTTTTCTCGCTAAAAGTTTTGTTTATGAAATGTATCTGTGACTGTTCCTTCATATGGTAAAACAAAGGTAACAGTTGTGCAACGGTTTCTTTGCGTTGCTTCTTCTTCTTCTTCCTCTCGCCTGCTACAAGTAGCTTTTTTTCCCTGAATTTTTTTCTTCTTCTGGGCCATCTGTTAGCTTCCCCAAACTCTCAATAACCCCCACTGTGTCTTCAACATTGACTATATGTACCACAACAACTCAAATCTCGCCACAATTAATCAAAAATATTCTTATTAGTTCGAGAATAATCTTCTTCCAAAACACGGGAATTATTTCCTATTTCATCTCCTTCAGGCGTCTGCCAGCAGCTGCCACACTCCAACACGTTCCAAACATGTTTTAGAAGGAGTGAAACTCTTTGTTAGTACATGCTATTTCCAAAAATATCTCAAGAATATCCGAGAATATATCCTGCGTCTTGTTTTCTCCTAATCCGAGTAGTACTTTTTTTTTTCGAAACCAAAGGAATTACCATCCCTGTCTTGTCTTAATAGGAAAGTACATGTCCAAATCCGACCAACAATCCAAGAAAAAATCTTTCAAATCAAATCCAGGAACTTGACTTTTTCAAAAATAATTTCCCCGCCAAACAAATTATACTAAAAGGAAGAAGAATGTGTTCCCTTATCCATCTGCAAGGTGCCCTTATTCATCTTGGGATGTCATTAGAAAATTTTATGGGTGCCTTAACACTTTTTCGAGCCAATTTTCCAACAATGTTTATTTCCCAAAAACACATACAGACACATAAAATAACACAATTAGTACACAATCGAGCACTATCAATATAAAGAATTGAGACAAATCAGACACAAAAATGTGTCTATTAGTGGATAACCCCATTGATTTTGGCCCCACAGATTTACTATAAAAAACAATAGGTTTTCCTTCTTGCATCAACATTGCTCCAATTCCTCCTTGACTAGCATCAGTTTCTAAGGTAAAAACCTTAGTGAAATATGAAAGTGCTAAAACTGGGGTGTTGCACATTGCCTCCTTCAATGTGATGAAAGCCTCCATTGCAGCTGTAGACTATTTGAAAGCATTACTAATAAGAAGATCTATGAGTGGCCTACTTATAATTCCATAACCCTTAACAAATTTCATGTAGTATCCAGTTAGCTCTAGAAATCCTCTTAACTCCCTCAAGTTATTTGGTGCAGGCCATTCCTTCCTGCTAGAGATCTTATTAGGGTCAGATGCCACTCCTTGAACAATAATGAGATGTCCCAAGTATTGTAGTTCTTCCTGAGAAAAACAACACTTATATTGTTTGGCAAGCAACTAGTGCTGCATGCATAATGGCAGCACTATCCAAAGATGTTTGGCATGTGCCTTTTGGGTTGCACTGTTGTAGATGGTGGATTTTTAACAAAGGTTAAAATAGTAAAATTTCTTCTACCCAACAGTAGAATTGTATAAATAATAGAATTTCTTTATGTTATTGACCCGACATCATAAGCATAAAATTCATATTTCATATTCCGCAAGAGAATTAAGATATAACGTTTACACTATAGGCATCTCACACTGATCCTTCAACTCTCTGAAAACATACATGTATATATATATATATATATATATATATTAGAGCCTCACCCAATTGCCCAAACCCTAGACGAAATACAAGCTGAAAAACTGTCAGAAAATTCCTTGAAAGTTTTTGTTTGCTCCATTTAAAAAAACAAAACGAGCTTTAAACCTGAATCATTTCCCGTTAGGAGATAGATGGCGACTTATCAATTTCGAATTAGGGTTAACCATCAAAAACGGACATCGTGTGAAGAATCTACAATATTTTTACTAAAAGCATTTGTATGAAATTTTATAATGACGAAAATCGACAAAAGATTTCGTTCATTCACATATGAATGGTCGTAAGACGTTCATGATATATAAGATATTCTTGATATAAGGGTTAAGAGCAATAAGACTGAAGAGTTATGGAGGAAAGAAATAAGGGAGTAATGGGACCGGCACTAGCCGGACAGCCGACCATTCCATGGTTGGTCCCCATGCCACTCCCATGCTTTCTTGGTTCTAGTTTTATTATTTTATATCATTGCAACCTTATTTAAGGTTTCCCTCTTTCTATCAAACTCTTTGCTCTTTCTATTAAGAGCCTAGTCTTCTTCTTGCTTAAAAACCATAAGTTATGAAGAGCTATATAGAATGGTCTCATTACTATAGTAATATATTATAAATATTACTCCCTTCGTTTCAGCAAAAGTGTTACTATCACTTTTGTTGAAACGGAGCTAGTATTATTTTAATATTTTTAAATTTTGGTTTTCAGTCTTTATAACATAATCCTCTTTTATATATTATTTCAGAATAATACCATAGAGACCATATAGCATGCAAGCAATGAGGAATGGTCCCGTGACCACTGACCCGTGCTCAGACCACCTAGTCGGTTCTCTACTACCTGGTCGGTCCCATATATCACAGTCTTCATATACCACAGTTTTCATCTATCACAATCTTCATATATCACGACCCTCATCTATCGCAACTTTCATCTATCATTATTAGGGTTTTATTATTTTACCTCAATTAGTGCTGATACCAATAATTAAAATAACCTGACCACTCTATCGCAAGTGAATGGCCATACACTTAATGATCATTTGCTTAATGCTCGTACGCTTAAGGCTCATTAGACATTATCTTCATACACGAACATTGTGACATATCAAACACTGTAAGCCTCTGATCTATCCAGCGATCTCATCAGACTTATGCCATGATTATCAATGACAATATCAATCAGACTCTATATGCCTATGATATATTAAGACATCAATCATGTCACATGGGGGGGTATTCACTAGGGTTTTGGTTTGGCGTCCTACATCACGTGCGGTGTAGCAATATACCCACGACGAGATAGTAAATAAGTCGTGTCTGCAGTTGAAGAGATGAATATAATAGCGGCCGTACAATCGTCAAGTCCCACTAGCATGACATAATCGGTTTTTACCACGATCACCATGTCTCTACTCTTCCACTTCTGTGCAACTGTCACCACTTACTAGATCAATGTGTTAACCTCCACTATCATAAATAAGTTCTTCAACCTATTGACAAGAGAAGAGTCATCTAACAAGACAATCATCTTAGAAGAGAGCAAGGATATATGATCACAAAGCAATCATCTTACAACATCCTCATAAAACTCAAAATTTCTGACTTTCATCTTCATAATAGTTCAAACATATATCGTCACTGACATTAAATCTCATTGATCTCAATACCATTCTCTGCTTCCTTCCCTACATATCAGCCTTTCTCCTTCCTTTGTGACTGAAAAAAGATTGGAATGATCATTCCTTGATTTAGGCCAATTTTGTACAAATTGATCTCTAACATCTTGAAAGTACTTATATATTACAAATGTTTATGGTTTAGACGAATTGCTCTGATTAGCATCTGCCAACTCCATCACTTTTTTCTTTTTACCCTTAAATCGTTTTTACCCACAAACAACTGTAGACCAGGATGTCATCAAAGAATACCAACACAAACTTCCTTAAGTAGGGCTTGAAAACTTCATTCATTAAAGTTTTAAAAGGTTCTGGAGCATTTGTGAGTCCAAAGGTGATAAGTGCATAATCTACATGGTTTTAGTCTCAATTCCATACTTGTTTTAGTTATATTTCTTTCATTGTACCTTGTATTACTCTTATTTTCCAAAAATAAATTCTCATGTTAGGACGATTCAACCAAAAGAAGTGGAAACGACTATAAAAGTGCCAAGGAAGTGAAGTGCTACAAGTGAAAAAAATTAAAGAAATTTTTTATCTCCTTCAGATCCAGGAATTCTTCACACAGTTTGTTGATTATTAAATACCAAGCCAACGCAAAAAGAATGAGGTCATTCCGAGTTCATATGAAGAAGTTATGAGCAAAATCGTGAAACCAACTTGGATTTGGTATCTGTTTGGCCTTATTGGGCCTACGCGGGAAGAGAAATAAGGGATGCGTTTTGGGCTCGCCTTTGACGTGAAAATTAGGGTTTTTGTTGGTTTTTGAGGAGGTTAAGTCTCGTAATTGGATAAGGATCAAAAGGAGGTGGAAGAGTTTAAAGAGATTAGGTTTTTTAGTTGGATAGACATCAAGAAGAGGTTACCATAGCCTATATAAAGAGGAGCCTAGATACAATTTTCAACACAACTTCTCTACAGAAAAGAGAGCAAATTTTGGTTTACCCCTTTAAAGGGGGGAACTAGGATACTTTATCTTCTTCTCTTTTATTCTTTTCTTCTATATTTTTCATGGGTTTTAGTAAACCCATGAGTAACTAATTCTTCTATTGGTTGGAGATATAATTGGAAGTTTTAAACAAGGGAATCAAGCTGGATGGTTAGTTTTAATTTTCATTATCTCTTTCTTATCGCTCATGTTCTACTTTTGATATCGTCATGTATGATTTGATGTATATTTGTTGAGGATGCATACTAGATAAAGACATATTCATATCTAAAGATAAACTAGGGGTTGGAGATACGGAATAGTCGATAGACCCAGTTGCAAGTAACATAGTGTGATTAATGAGTGCACTCAAAACCTTCATGTAATTGCATGTAGAAGCTTGACCTATGTTAAATAGATTACTCGTAGTATTTCTATTGCATTGATTAGCCTAATCAAAGAACCTAACGTTCTTGGAGGATTAAACTTAATAGCAGGTTGCATTAGGTTGTTTGTTGAGTAGTATTCACATATTCATCGTTATTGTATGTGATAACATAAGGAATTTACCGGATTATGCTCTCGATGGGTTGTTCTAGGGCTATTGGTATGAAGAGAAAGTAAATGTTGATTCTAATGATTGTGTAGCATGTTTGGTGATGGAAGATGAAACCTCTAACCAGTTTTTTTGTTTATTATGGTTCTCAACCTTTATTCACTTTGCTTTTTTTTTTTTTGTTAGTTTACATTAATTAAAAAATCAGCAACCCCCATTATTTTGATTACATAATAAGTCAAAAATAATTAACAGTTATACATCTCCTCCTGGGAACAATCCTTACTATCGCTATATTACTTTTTAGTATTAGTGGGAAATATCTTAATTAATTTGTGTGCAAATGAAACGCATCAAAAGGGCATGACTCTAAACTCATAATGGCCTTGGTATATTCTAACTGGTGTATTTAGAATGTCTTCTTCATAAATTATGAGCTGATGGTACCCTGACCTGAGGTCAATCTTGGTGAATACTTTTGCTCCATGTAGTTCATATAGGAGTTGATCAATAACAGGTATAGGGAAACTTGTCCTTGATGGTGATATCATTTAGTTTCTTATAGTCAACATAGAATTTCCATGCCCCATCCTTCTTCTTAACCAACAAGTTTGGAGAGGGACATTGACTTGGTTGGATTATTCCATTTTGCAACATTTCTTGGACCAACTTCTCCACCACAGATTTATGTATGTAGGGACACTTGTAAGACCTTTGGTTTGTGGGTTCTAAATTGGGTTTCAATGGAATTTGTGTTCCAGTAATCTAATGGGGGTTAACTTGGTAGGATTAGCAAACACATATGCAAATGAATCTATTACCTCTTGAATATGGGTTGGTATTACAGGGGTGCTTGCTTGTTCATATGTAATAGAAGAATAGATGCTAATTACTCCATGAGTTTTCTTTCTGAAAAAATTATGTACATCACTAGAGATCATGGCTATCAAAATGGTTATGTCAGATTCTCCCACTAATGTAATCTTCTTTCCCTTGTGTTTGAAAGTGATACTGAGCTTGGATAAGTTAAAAATTATATCACCCAACGTCCTAAGCCAATCAACCCCTAGAACCATGTCATACCCACCCAAGGGAAGTAATCTTAAATATTCAGTGAAAGAATGCCCTTGCATTTCCCATTTCAAGCCATTTCAAACTCCAATACTTATGATTCTTTCCCCATTTGCTACAATTACCAATAAGTGAGTTGTTTGTTGTATCTCACAAGCAATTCTCCTAGCTACCTCAGTTTTAATGAAACCATGGGTACTGCCTGCGTCCATAAGTATGGTAAGATTGTTCTTCTTAATTGACCCTGGAATCCTTATTATCTCACCATTCACTCCACTTGTTAGAGCGTGAAGTGAAATCTCTATATCAGACTTACATAGGTAGGAGTATCTTCACCCAACATAATTTCCTCCCCAGCTTCTTCCTATGTAACATCTTCAGCTATGAGCATGAATAATTGTTGATCCTTGCAAAGATGCCCTGGCTTGTATTACTCATCACAATTGTTGCAAAGTTCCTTGGCACGCCTTTGGTCCATCTGGTCTTGAGTGAGTCTTTTGATGGGTGGTATAAAGGTGTTATTTCTGAATGTTGATGTTGAAGGGTTTGGTTTTATAGTGAGTGTGGGTCTACTGGTATTGATTTTCAAGGTTGGGGTTCTGGATGAGATGGAACTATTGTTTGAGTTGAAAGATCTAGGGGAAAATTAAGTGATAGGGTTAACTTTCATTTGGGGTTTTGAAGATTTTTTTTGAGACCCTACAATTATTTCTTGCATTCTAGATATATAGAAGGGCTGAGATAAGGTGGTGGGTTTAAACATTTGGTATTGATCTCTTCCTTTTAACCCACTAATAAAACTAAGTACAAAATAATTCTTTGTCAGATGCTTGTTCTTTCTTAGCATCACGACTTTAAGACTTTCGAATTGAGCATGGTACTCTTCAACAATGTTGATTTGAGATAATTTATTAAAGCTACCCACATAATTATCATTTGCCAAATCCTTAAAGCGTAAACATATGCCATCTACTAAATCAGACCAACCAATAATTTTGGGATGATTTGGTAAAAGGGGAGACCAATCCTAGTCACAGCAAGGACTACACTCTTCTAATTGGGTAAGATATAGAGATGATTGAAGAAGAAGCCCCCCTCTCTTGGTACAATCCTTTCTCCTTTTATAGACTTTGTCTTTTATCTCCCTCTCTTACAGACCCTTACAGACTCTTTAATATTACCTAGTGCCATCCTTTCAATGTTACCCTTAACTTTTCCCTTTATTCCCTTCGTATCCCCACATCTTCATGAACTTTCTCTGAAGAGCTTGTGCTTAGTCCCCAAATCTTCATATAGACATAGGTTTAGGCCCATATAGTAGGATTGTCTTCCCCTTATCAATGTGTTGTCTTTTTTCAGGTATCAACATTAGTCCCCTGACTATTGGGTTAACCGTGAGGCATCCCAATAGTTAATTCACACTTTATCAGGGCGGTTTCTATTGATTAACCCCTCAACATGTGTCTTTAAGCAAGCATGATGGTATATCTTCCCTTGTATGACGTGACCCGCCGCTTTTGAAATTCCTTTGCAGTTGCAATTTCCCAAGTAATTATCTCACCCTTGATATTGCAGTCAGAATTATATTCTCAAGATTTTTCCCCTTTTACCACTTTATTTTCCTTTTACTGCTCGGACCTTCTTTCTAGCCATCTTCTTTGTCAGACGATTCTTCTAAACGCTCTTCAGCGGAGTCTGGAGAAATGGAGAAAATACAAAACGATACAATAAAGGTAGAGGATAATATGGGAGCCGAGTCTAGCGGTCATTCTGATACCGAAAACCTTCCCCCTCTTTCTGATGGGATTTCATACTCTATGTAAGAAATTTTTGGAAGCCGACATTTGAAAAAGGCCATGTGACCAATAACTCTTTATGGCGATACACGATAGCCCTTGTATACAACGATCTCGACTGTCGCTTGCTTAGACCATCCAAGTTTCCCTTCTTTTCGACCCCCGGTCGTCTTCTTCATCACGAGGAAGGTGACTTTCCTCTTCATGTTTTTGACAAAATCCCGCTTATGGTTATTCATCACGGGGGTTACCAACTTCCTGCCATAGACTCGCGTTCCTCGGCAGAAATTTCTCCTCTCTGGGAGCCGTGGGTTAACCATATTCGTTCCAACTCCGAACATTTGGTTACACTTCGCTTGTTGGGGATAGTTGAAGCTATAGAAGCGTCTCTTTATCGTGTGGTGTTTAAATTTTAGAAGGACATACTCCGACTCTACTCTCGCTGGGCGGCTGAAGTATATATTTGTTTCTTTGCTTGGGGTGAAGCGACTCCGGTGTTGGAGGATGTCGTCGTCCTACTAGGGTTGTCAGTTCATGGGTCCTATCTATATCATGACTTGGTCGTTTACAAGATTATGAATTATTCAGATAAGGCTTTATGTGATTACTTGATTGATTATACAGGTAAATCCCGAGGGACGACGACGGAAAAGAAACGCGACTCTCGAGTAGCAGGCGCTTATCCCGAAGAAAAGGATGCCATCGGGTTGGGAAAGCTATCTAAAGGGAAATCTATAGTAACTTCAGCTTCGATGGAAGGAGAAGGCTTTAGTAAATTATAAAAATAGTCGTCCAGCCGGTGAAAAAATAATGGACGATGCCATGAAGAGCTCTACCGCTTCTCCTGTGAGTCAGACTGCCCGAGGTAAAGTTTCTTCTAGTCGTAATGCCAAGAGAAACAAGCACGCTTCTTTCCCTTTATGAGTGAGGTATTGGGCTCCAACTGTTATTGATAGAGAAGTCAGATTTCCTGCTCAGAAAGTAAAGGACCCTCGTGCTGAACGGGCATCTTTTCTTCTATACTGGCATTTTTATGATATTTTTAAACATAGCCATCGTGATAATATCAAGAATGAGCTCGTACCTATGGTCGTCCTGATTGTACATGGCATCTCTTTTCCTTTGGCTCCCATGTTCTTGGGAGGGTTGTATCGTCAGTTGGACCTCCTTCTCGAAGACATCTGTGTGGTGGACGGTATTCATGAAGTCGAGACTTTT